>JAQFZH010000070.1:0-59669 GCA_034695485.1 Entomobrya nivalis | reverse complement strand
TCACGTGTTAAGTAAATACACCATAAAAACCCAAAATTTTGGCCACGGGTTATACACTTAGAAGTCAAACCATAATACCATTTTATCATGTCATTTTTTGTACTCTAAAATTTATGCACATTTTTGATTCCATATTACGTTTGTTCCAGCAAATTTCGACCATGGATAAATACGCTCATGCATTTTTTTCACAATATTTTATACGGGAATTGAACTAGTTCGTTTATCAAACAATGTTAAACCCACCCGTTTTAAGAAAAATATGCACGAAACAAAATGTTTCACGAACAGCCCCCTATTTAATTGCGGATCTTAACACAGTCTCAATTATAAACATTACTTTTAAAAAACGATCAATATTTGGAGCCGTTCATTATATTTTAACACCAAATTTATTGTTCAATTATTTCACTTCTCTCAAAATAAAATACTTTAAAATATTTTTTATTAAAATGAATACATTTTAAAGCTATCTTTCTTGTGCTAATTTATTGTCATACTTCAAATAATTCAATTAACTAACAAAGTAAACTGGGAGTCGAGTTAAGAAAATGACAGTATTCTAAATTATAAGTAAGATTTTTGTTGAGTACATTATCCGTGTTTATTTGAGGATTTAACATGTGCTTTCAAATAGGTGAAGACGAGCTCGAGCATTTCCCTAGAGAGAGCGGAGGATAAAAGCTATGTATTTTTTATTTGAAAATGGAAGATTTTTGATAAGTACGTTATCCTTGTATGGATGCACGTACTATTCAGTGTTGAAAATACCTTGGATGCAGCTCAACCAAATCGTTTCAGTAAACTCATTCGATGAACAAATGAATTTTAAAAGGCTGACATTTTCCACAATTAAAAATTTAATAATTTTTGGCAGTGTCGTCATCATCATCCAGTTTTCGCTTGACTTTAAATTAATTAATGTGGCAATTAAAGTAGAATAAATGTCAAAATTAAAAATACATTAAGAAATATCGAAATCATATTTTTTTGGCGTAAGTCTAATTAATTTTTTTATTTAAACCTCTTTTACAATTTTTAATTTTTTTTACTAAATTACTTCAATTATATTTTTATATAGAAACACACACATAAGTCTTCAATACACAAAAATGCATTTATAATCTCAATTATCTTTATTTTTTCAAACCAGAAAAATTTACATTTGAAGTTTAAACTAGTTAATTATTTATTATGTTCAGGTCAGTGTTTATAAATTGACTAATAAATTTGTATGGGGCTGTTCATAAAACATGTGCAATAGGTACATACACAACACATCAATCACCACACTACTTAAATTTAACATTTTTGCACAAAATATATTTTTATTCCCAATGGATGCAGCAGCTCAACTCAACCAAATCCTCTCGCTAAACTCATTCGATAAACAAAATGGATTTTTTTAAGGCTCAAGTTTTCCACAATAAATATTTAATTAAATTTCCGTGATGCTCTTCTATCTTTTCAACAATATAAATAATTAGTGCAGCAATTAATTTAAAAAACATCAAAAATGCCAAAATTAGTCAATTTTTTATAGTAGTTCTTATATTTTTTATTTCAACCTCGTTTTTACAATTTTTTATTTAATTTTTAGTTAACTAATTATATTTGTTTAATTATATTCTTTTATAGAAACACACGTAAGTATTTTTCACACAAAAAATGCATTTATAATCTCATCATTTATTTATCATCTTTCAAACCCAAAAATGCACAATTTTGTAAAACTAATTTATTATTTTTATGCTCAGCTCAGTTTTATAAATTGACTAATAAATTTGTATGGGGCTGTTCATAAAACACGTGCAATAGGTACATGCACAACACATCACCATCACACTCCTACCTACATTTACACTTGTTTCACAAAATATATATTTATTTCCAATGGAAGACCCCCACATCAAAAAAATACCCACCCACTTTTCACTTTTTAAATTTACATCACATATTTTACGAACGGCCCCCTAATTATTACTTTATAGACAAATATCAATTATTAAATACAACCAGTGAAATAATAAGTGTGTACATTGTACATATTATTAACTAATTACTTTTTAATTAATTTTTTTTCTTAACTTTTATTATCAGTACAATTAAATTTTAATTAACAATTAAATTGAACGATAGTAAAAAAAATCTCAAGGAAAGCTTAGTATTTCTACAAAACAAATTATTATTATCGTCATCAGTTTTCCTAGTTGCCACCATCATCCTCATAATCCCCGCCCCCTTCACAAAATATAAATTTTATTTTCCAATGGAGGACCCCCACATCAAAAAATACCCACCCACTTTTCAAATGACATTTCACATATTTTATGAACGGCCCCTTAAATTATAATTAAATATTTTACTATTGCTAATTAGTAAATATCAAGTTTATACATATTTTAAAATCAATTATTTCACAAATTATATTAATACTTTAATTACAACAACAATTAAATTTTAATTGACAATTAAATTTACATTTAAAAAATAAATACGCTTTATGCACTTCTCTTTGTCATTTGTTCATGAAAAAAATATGCTTGCTTTCTTTTTCCCAGTTTACTTTGTTTTTGTTCCCATCCAACCCAACATACACATTCCTCAAATGTCTCTCTTAAGGGGCCGTCCACATTACTCCTCCACCCAATTCACTACCCCACCCACAACCACAACACATACCTAAATACAGCCCCCTGATACCCACCACCTAAATTACCACATTCCCATTAATATTTAAAATCATGCTCCACCCACCAGACAACCTTTCATACAAACAGCCCCGTCAACAAACATCATCCAAGCCACACTATTCTCCCATTGGCTATTCCCCAACCACCTGACTTTCCTCTGCTTATTTTGGTGGCTAAATTCAAATGCGCTTATTTTTCTATTTTTTTCTCTATTCACTCATCCAGCTATCCAGTCCATTGTCCAAAACACCAAAACAGCCAAAAAAAATATTCTATTGGCCAGTCAAAAAGTCAAGTGTTTAATTAAATAAAAATATACCACAGACCACCACCACTAATTAAAATATTTAAACTAAACTAGTTAATTTAAATATTACAAGTTAACTAAAAATGTGAACTGTGAGTGAACCACTATAAAAATAATTAATTTTTTAGCCTTTTTTCCTTTCACCAAAAATAAATAAAAGTGGCAGTGAAGCGAGAGAAAGCAGCAGAATAATTAAAATAGTTAAATTAAATTAAATGCTTGATTAAAAATAATTCCTCTGGAGGATGAACACAGTCTCAGGTGGTAAAATGACGACACTCTCCGGGGGAACGGGGGGAGGTGGCGGGGGATCCTATCCAAAACAGGTATAAAAAACAAATTTAATTATTTTACTGGTATTTTTTTAGCTTAATAATTAATTATTTGGTTTTTTAAATTATTTATATTTTTCAGGGTGGCCAAGAAAAACCACAAATAAGTTTCGAAGACCAATGGCCCAAAATGCAGCCAATTATCGTCAAGCTTCTCCGCCAGGAGTCCGTCAACCGTCCCGAATGGCAAGACCTTTTCTACTCCGTTCACCAAGTTTGCTTATGGGACGAAAAAGCTGCCGCCAAAATTTACAAAGCACTTCAGGAAAATATCGCAGAGTTTATTGGTCAAGCACAACAGGTAAGTTAATTAAAATAATTAAAATTCACAAAAAAACACTATTTAAATTAATTAAACTAATTATTTATTTTTTTCAGAGGGTTCTAGCCCATTCGGAGGACCAAGCCCTTCTCAAAGCTTACATTTTGGAGTGGCGCAAGTTTTTCGACCAGTGCAGCTACCTCCCCAAGCCATTCAGCCAAGTGGAGGTGTCCCTCAACAACCACTCCACAAATTCCGGAACATCCCTCCATAATCCTGGAGGGGGAGGAGGAGGTGGCTCCTCTGGTGGTGGTGGTGGAAACTCGGGGGGATCTGGACTGTCGTCGGGGAAGAAGCAGAGGGCGGAGGAGAGCTCAAATGTTCGAAAGTTGATGCTGGACAGTTGGAACTCGCAAATATTTTCGAACATTAAGGGACGTCTGCAGAGTAGTGCGATGAAGCTGGTGAGGGCGGAGAGGAATGGGGAGGCGTTTGATAGTCTGTTGGTTATCGGGGTGAGGGAGAGCTATGTGAATCTGTGTAGTGATCCGGACGATAAGCTGAAGATTTACAGGGATAATTTTGAGAGGAGTTATGTGGAGGCGACGGAACATTTTTATCAGGTGAAGGCGACCCAGTATTTGCAGGAGAATGGGGTCCAGAATTATATGAGGTATGCCTTTGCCAAGTTGAAGGAGGAGGAGAGTAGGGCGAAGAAGTATTTGGAGCCGGCGAGTGGCAGTATACAAGCTGTAAGTAAAAAAAAATATAATTAAACAATTTTGGGGGGTTTAAATGGCGACTTTATTTTAATTGATGGTGTTAATGGATAATTAATGTGGGGTGACCTTTAATAATTTTTAAATAGTGGTTTGAATGGATAATTAAGGTTGGGGGGCTAAGTAATTTTTAAATAGTGGTTTTAATGAATATTTAATTTTTACTGGGTGGTTTGGAGAGTTAATTAATTTTTAAATGGTGGTTTTTAATGTGAAATTCATTTTTATTTTTGGGGTTTGGAGGGTTAATCATTTTATTTTAATAGAGAGGCTTGAAAAGGGTTAATTATTTTTTATTGAGTAGTTTTAATGGATATTTAATTTTTAATTTGGTGTTTTTTATTGGTTAATAAATTTTTAACAGTGGTTTGGAAGGTTAATTATAATTAATTTAGTGGTCTTAAGGGGGGTTATTTTTTAATTAGTGGTTTTTTAATCAAGTTAAATAATAAATGGCGGTATTTTAATTTGGTTGATTGATGGGTGGAGGTTATATGATTGGAGGAGGAGAATTTATGGGGGAAAGTTTAATTTATTTGTTTTATTTTTATTTTTGTATAAACAGCTGATGGACTGTTGTGTGAGTGTACTGGTAACGGCGTTTAAGGATCAGATATTGGCCGAGTGTCCGGGAATGATCAAGAATAATGAGACGGAGAGTAAGTGGTGGATTTAAAGATAATTATATTAATTAATGGTGGCAGTTAATTTTTTTAAAGCGATTTAGGTTTTCTAACTGTTTAAAAAATATATATTAAAAAAACAAGTTATTTTTTTCAATTAATTTTTAAATTGTAGATAGTTTAACTGTGAATTATTTAATTGTGATTTTTTATTTAATTTTTTATTGTGATTTTTTTTAAATGTCGATTAATTTCTAATTGTAGTTTTTTAACTGTCGATTTATTTTATTGGTGATTTTTTAAATGGTTTCTTGTAATGGTGATTATTTTTAAATGCAGTTTTTTAATTGTTTTTTTAACTTAATTTTTCCCAGAGCTGCAGCTGGTATTCAAACTAATGGACCGCGTCCCCGACGGCATCGGCTCCATGCTCAAAGACCTCGAAGACCACATCGTCACAGCCGGCCTCGACGACATGCACCTCTGGGCCGACGTAATAACCCAAGACTCTGAAAAATACGTGGAGCGCCTCCTCGAGCTCTTCCGCCGCTTCTCCACCATCGTCTCATCCGCCTTCCTCGACGACCCCCGCTTCCTCACCTCCCGCGACAAAGCGTACAAGCTTGTCGTCAACGACACCTCCGTATTCCGTCTCGAGCTTCCCTCCGCCGCCAACCAAGTTGCTACAGTAGGCGCGCCCTCTACCGCCGCCAACAATAACAACAATAACAACTCACTAAACGTTGTCACCTCCCCCCCGCCCCCCGTGAATCCCCCTCCCCCTCAACAAGGCGGCCGTCAAGGTGGAGGATCCTCCATAAAAACTCAGCCAGAGTCCCGGTGTCCTGAGCTGTTAGCCAATTACTGTGATTTGCTGCTGAGGAAGACGCCCCTATCGAAAAGATTGACAAGTGACGAGATTGAGCTGAGATTGAGGGACGTGCTGTTGGTTCTGAAGTATGTGCAGAATAAGGATGTCTTCATGAGATATCACAAGGCGCATTTAACGAGAAGGCTAATTTTGGACGCGAGTGCGGATAGTGAGAAGGAAGAGAACATGGTGGAATGGCTGAGGGAGGTGGGCATGCCGGCGGATTATGTGAATAAGCTGGGCAGAATGTTCCAGGATGTTAAGGTAATGATGATGACAGTGGAAATGGGGAAAATTAATTAATTTTTAATCAAGGGAAAAATTAATTATTTAATTTAATTTTTGTTTTGAAAAGGTTTCCGAGGATTTGAATACGCAGTTTAAGGAGCAGTACCGATTGGCAAAGGGACCGATAGCGGACTCGATAAATATTAAGATTTTGAATGCGGGGGCGTGGGCGAGGGGAAGTGAGAGGATAAGTGTGAGTCTGCCGCTGGAGCTGGAGGACTACATTCCGGAAGTGGAGGAGTTTTATAGGCGGAAGCACAATGGGCGGAAGTTGCAGTGGTATCATCACATGGCTAATGGGACGATTACGTTTTCAAATCAAGTTGGAAGGTAACTTGGGAAAATAATTAATTAAAATAATTAACTTAAAAAAATATTTAATAATTATTTAATTTTATTTTGGTTGTAGATTTGATTTGGATGTGACGACGTTCCAGATGGCGGTGTTGTTTGCGTGGAACCAGAGGCCCAAGGACAAGATAAGTTATGAGAATCTAAGGCTGGCTACCGAGTTACCTGATCCTGAGCTGAGGAAGACGCTGTGGAGCTTGGTGGCGTTTCCGAAGGTGAAGAGGCAGTTGCTGCATTATGGGCCGGCGGAGGTGGCAAGTCCAAAGGAGTTTGGGCAGCAGACTATCTTCTGGGTTAATCAGGAATTTACTGTTGTGTAAGTTTAATTAATAATTATAAAAAATACTAAAAGCCTTGGAAAAAAATACTGTATAATTTTTTATATAATTCCCATTTAAATTTTTAAATAGTTTTTTAATTATTTTTAATTTAATTTTTAATTGTTTTTTTGGTCTAGTATTTTGATTAATTTTTTGGTCTAGTTATTTATTTAATTCTCATTTAATTTTTAATTTATTTTTTGGTCTATCTTTTAATTAATTCTCATTTAATTTTTTAGTCAATTTTTGCTCTGCTTTTTTAATTTTTTGCTCATGATTTTTATTTTTTTGGTCTATTTTTTAATTAAATCCCATTTAATTTTTAATTAATTTTTTGGTCTAGTGTTTTAATTTTTTCTCATTTAATTTTTTTGTAAATTTTTTGGTCTAGTTTTTTAAAAATCAGTTCTCATTTAGTTTTTAATTATTTCTATGTGTATGATTTTGTTAACTAATTTTTAATCTTGATATATTTATTTTTTATTTTTTCCAGTAAGAACGGCCGCCCCCAAAAACGTGGAAAAATCTCCCTCATCGGCCGCCTCCAACTGTCCACCGAGCGCTCCCGCGAGGAGGACAACGAAGGGATAGTCCAGCTCCGTATTCTCCGCGTCCAAGAGGCCATCATCAAAATCCTGAAAATGAGGAAGCGCATTTCGAACGCCCAACTGCAAGTCGAGCTGGTGGACATTCTCAAGAACATGTTCCTCCCCTCCAAAAAGATGATCAAGGAACAAATCGAATGGCTTATCGAAAATAAATACATGAAGCGGGATGAAAGCGACATCAACAGCTTTATTTACATGGCATAAATAGCACAGCACAAAACCAGTTTCCCCCACCTCCCTCCAGGGGGCGTTGAAGTTGGGGGGTCCAGAAATAATAGGTCAACTATCGAAATCGAAACCGATGATGATATTAATTTTTTTGTAGAAAAGCTTTTCTTGAGAAATTATTACTATCGTTCACTTTAATTATAAATTTAATTGTAGTGATAATTAAAGTTAATTGTAATAAAAAAATAATTAGTTAATAATATGTACAATGTACACACTTATAATTTCACTGGTTGTATTTAATATTTAATATTTGTCTCTGAAGTAATAATTAGGGGGCTGTTCATAAAATATGTGATGTAAATTTGAAAAGTGAAAAGTGGGCGGGTATTTTTTTGATGAGAGGGGGTCTTCCATTGGAAAATAAATATATATTTTGTGAAAAAATGTTAAGTGTAAGTAGTGTGATGGTGATGTGTTGTGTCTGTGTACCTATTGCACATGTTTTATGAACAGCCCCATACAAAAATTTATTAGTCAATTTATAAAAAACTGAGCTGAGCATAAAAATAATAAATTAGTTTTTAAAAGTGTGCATTTTTGGGTTTGAAAGATGATAAAATAAATGATGAGATTATAAATGCATTTTTTGTGTATGAAAAATACTTACGTGTGTGTTTCTATAAAAAAATATAATTAGTTAACTAAAGTTAAATAAAAAATTGTAAAAAAGAGGTCGAAATAAAAAATATAAGAATTACTATAAAAAATTGATGAATTTCGGCATTTTAAAGGTTTTTTAAAAAATTAATTGTTTACTAATTAATTTAATTATTGAAAAGATAGAAGGGCATCACTGAACCATAATTAAATATTTTTTGTGAAAAACTTAAGCCTTAAAAAAAGAATATTTGATATTCGAATGAGTTTAGCCAAAGGATTTGGTTGAGCTGCATCCAAGGTATTTTTCAACACTGAATACTACGTGCATCCATACAAGGATAATGAGCTTTGGAAAATCTTCCCTTTTGAAATAAATAATGCCAATGTGTGCTAGATGCTCTTTGGTTCGGTGTGAATGTGGATGCAACACTTTTACCCTCTACTTTCCCAAGGGAAATGCTCGAGCCTCTGTCAACCCATTTGAAAGCACATGTAAAATCCTCAAATCTACACGGATAATGTACTCAACAAAAATCTTACCTATGATTTTTACATCATTTTCTCGACTAAAATAAGTTTATTCGGGCGTTGGATATTTTTGGGTGCATGAAATTAGAGAACCAAGTAAAGCCATTAATTAAAAGAAATATGTTTAAAATGATATTTAATTTTTTCTTTCGATTTTGTTTACAAATTAATTTTTGTACGCAAATTTTATAACAACAAAAAAAACATTCTAACCTTTTGAAGTAAAGTGTTTGATCACATTTTACACATCACAATTTTTTTTAATGATTTTGTAAATCTAATTCTTTTCTAATATCAATTGCGGTATAAATGTTCTATATATTTTATTTTCACTTTACGTTAATATATTTACCATTTTATCACCTGAGCTACTCATAAAACTGCTTAAAAATACTTTCTCCCCGTAAATCTCTATATGCCTCTCTTGCTTGGTTTACAAGCATAGGGAATTTCGCTAACCAGAAGTTCATAAAAGCATCCGGCTTTTCCCCTGTCCGCTCCTTTATCTTTTTGTTCTTCTTCTCATCCAAATGATTGTTCAAGTTTCGTATAACGCGAATCAGACCTTCGACGGAGTTTTTATATGTTGTAACCTTTTTCTCAAAAATCGTTTTTTCGTTTGGTTTTTTCGATTGTCCGTCGAAACAATGAAACCAACCCTCATTTATTCCTTGAGATATTATAGGGAAATATTTAGCCTCTAAATTGAGCGTACAAGTTTTAACTAAGTCAGTTGGGGGGGCATCATGAATAAAGTTGCTCAGTTCGACAAAGAAGGTAAGTATTTTTTGATTCGACCAAAATATGGGATGGGCTTGAATCTCTTTTATGTCTGGCCTGACATCTGGATCCAAGGCAATCATTTTCTCAATTAAAGTCAAGTTACAGCGCAGACGTAAGCAATGTTCGTCCGATTCAAACTGGAAATGGTTTTTTTTGATATTGTAGTCGTAAAGGTATTCATCTTTACCAAAAGGATGCTGTCCCTTTGTTAGTACAAAATAAAATACGCACCCAAGTGAAAATATGTCCACCTTTTTAGTCTGCAATGCAAAAAATACCTTTTATTCAAATAACAGTTGAAAATTTGTAGCTAAAAATGCAATTAAAAATTTACAAGAAAATTCGTACCATTTTAGGCATTTCTGGAGCTCCCCACTTTCCCAACTTCCGGTAAAGCTTTTCTGCGGCTAGCATTTCGGCTGGTGTCCAGCCCCGTGTTCCACCAAATGATGTAAGCGCCCGACTATACTTTCCAGGTACGAGCAGCCTACTTATCCCAAAATCGGAGACTTTCACAAACACATTTTGTCCAACAACAGAAAATAAAATATTAGACGGTTTGAGGTCCCTGTGAACTATGTTATTTGAGTGAAGAAATTGCAGACCCTTGGTAACTTGACGTAAAATATGTAGACCGTCTATTTCAACTGGAAGAAAACTTTGATTAATCACCCAGTCATTTAGCGTTCTTCCTTGGCAGAACTCAAGTACTAAATAGTATCCATCAGGTTGTATTTCGGAAGCGTAGTACTGAACAATATTTGGATGGCCTTTACACTTGATTAGAAAGTTAATTTCGTTTTCCGCTTCTTTGTTCGATTGAAAATGAGGTATTTTCTTAACTGCCACTTCCAATCTACCGAATGCTCCCTTGTAAACGACTGTGCTTCCACTTCCTCTTCCCAATACTTCCGAGTCAAAATATTCAATTTTGGTCTCTGTACGTCTCTAGTGGATACATGTGTATGGGAAACATTACTTAACTGTTGATTTATTAAATACGCAGTATTTTATTCAATATTTAAATAGTATACCTGTTCTGGCTTATTTTTGGATGTTGCTCGATAGGAATACGCATATAAACAGGTTAACAAAAAAACACAACCCATAGCTATGCCCATAGGTAAATACAAGTGTTCACCCGACAAATGTATCAGATACCAAATCGGAAGCTGAATAATGGATATGAGTACTATATTACTAGGCAACGTTCCTCCTTCTTCTGAGGGCTCATCTGCACTCCTATCTTCTTGTAAAGTTGCCTGAGTGATGCTATTATTAGCTAATGAAGGGCCTTCCTGCATCTGTTACATTGTATCAGAAATGACAATTAACTATACTTTGCAATATTATTATTACTTTCGATAGATTGGTTTACCGTCATTAGAGTAGGTTCGTCCACTGGATCTCCATATCGTTCTGCTCGTGACAACTGAGCCATTATTTATCACAAAACTTGCTATTTCTTTAATATTTACTATATAATTTGAACAAAACTTCTTTTTTTTCAAGTTTTCCGCAGTATTGCTTTGAGAATTAATATTTTGATATAAAAAATAATATCATCTGTGCATTCAATTTACATAAAAACTTTGCACATAATTGTAAAAAAAATATGAGCATCATCCTGTTAGCAGATTATTCACACTTTTTTACAATTTGTGTACTTTCAGTTTGAGATTTTATTTAAAAAAAATAGTAGCTAACTGAATCTGTATATAAACAGGAAAGAAAAAAATAGATTGAAATGTTCCCACTGTTGAAAGTAGACAAGAGACATGTGTAACTTAATGACAAATTAAACTTCAGCTTGATTTACTCGTCAAATGAATATCATTTGGTGGTCAAGTGAAATCATCATGACGACATCAGATATGCCAATGTTCTTCTTTAAAGCAACTTTAAGACCTGTACCATTACAGGAAGATGTGCTGAATTATAAATCAAGCAATGCTAAGACTACGTGTCTCAAAAGCTTTAAGAGAGCCACGAACATTAACCTATTGACCATTGACTATTTCGTCATAATTTTTAATCAAGTTTTACTTTATTTAAGTCAATACAGTATTGATGGGAAGATGACAAATTTTAATTGGGACATCACTAAATACACTGCAGCTCTGATATATGAAGGTCATGATTTTGACATGCGTCTTCTCATCAGTGGTTTTTTAACATGGGTTGGTCAACAGTCTACAAGATTGCCCATATTTTAACGTATTTAATGTCATTACTGCTATGTATGCAATATACAATGTATAAAATGTTGTACTGAAATGACTTTGATCAAGAATGGGATCCCCATCATTCTTTTAAAGTCCAGGGTGATGAGCGTTGTCTTTGTCCAGTTTGAGATCTCAGTTGCCTCCTTTCCATGATCAAATACGGAAGCTGGATAAAATTTGGAGTGAATTTTACGGAAAATTGATAATTAAACGTAAGTTTACAAAATAGGATAAGCTGGACATTATTGTTATCAAAAATATATTATTTTTAAATAAATGTGTTTAGAAGCAACATGTCGTGTTCAACATTCCGGATTATCGATCATGATAATTCCAAAATTAGGGCAGCGGCACCTTTATACTGATCGCTTGTGCAACACATGCACTCACTACCGATCTGAGTTCCAAGTTGATTATCAATATTTTTGGCAAGGCTCGGGATATTATTTTTAATGTCAACGCAGGTCCTTTTAGGGAACTGTGGATCTGTACATGTTTTTTCGTACTCTGCATCATTTGTGCACGTGTTCACTTGTGCCTGTCCAAAAAAACAAGTTATTAATAAAAAGTTTACTTTAAAAATAATTGACTGCACATGTATCTACTAAAATAAATGAATAAACAAAAAAGGAGCATATTCCATATTCGTAACAAGAAAATATTCCCAAATCCATACAATTATAAAAAAATCCACTGTTAAAAATTTATACGTTTGAACGATCGAGTTTTATATGTGTGTGTATTAGAGGTATGTTCTTGCTTTTAAGTATACCTTTGCACTTGAGTCAAAGCATAAGTCCTGTCAATAAAATCTTTCGTTTTTGTCAAAAAATTGAACATGCTTTTTCACATGGAGTGCTATACTGGTATGCATGTTCAGGTAGCATTTTGCTTTCAACAGTTGCATGTTTTTCTGAGAATTATGAAATGAGCTTCTTTTTAAGCCTTTGGTAGCGGGAAGGGTTTGTAGCATGTGTGGAGAATTGTTTAAAGAATTTTAGTACAAATGTAAAAGTAATTTAGACATATATTTTGTCAAATATTTTAAATAAAACTTTGTCAAGAAAATATGATAAGTGGAAAGCACAAATCAACCCAGAAAGACATGTAGTTGCACGCAAACGATTTATTGAAACACTTGAAGGTAAGTCACGTAAATGCATACAAGGATATTGAACTTGTGAAAGTGCTTCCACTTCAAAAAAAAAATAACGCAGTCCTAGCGTAGCAATGTAATGGACGGCATTTAACCTCTCAAGAAAAATTCTCGAGCAACGCAAGTGTCAACGCATTTACAAGCACATGCAAAATCCTATAGCTTGCACGGATATTGAACCGAACAAACTGCATACGTTTTATCAAAGTTATTAATATTTTTCATTTTTCTATTGTGAATATAACACATGTCTTTTTCTATGGGTAAGGCTATTATGATTATGGTATGGAAAAAAATGTGTATCATTTTTAGGGGTACATCATTGAATATGCAAAACAATTGGACACTTTTTCAATTGGTTATGAAAGTAGTTATGCATTATAAGATGCAACTACATTTTAAGCGAACAAGTGTATGGATTGAAAAGTTATTCAAACCGTTAACTATTTTAGAGGAATTTTAATTTATTATCAAAAAATATTGTTTCTAATTCGATTCCTCGTTTAAATTAAAATTATAATTTAGTTATGAGAGAATATTTTATACTGTCGAGTAATACATTTCCATCGCTCTCAATTTTTCCTTAAGTATAATTAGAAAATTATTTTGTAGCCAAATTCAAAACTAGCACAAAAAATTACATCAAATTTTTCCTTGAAATCCATCGAAAATAATTGGTGAAGTATAACGTGTCAAAAGTCACAGTTTATTTTCAAACTTTAAATATTTATAAAAATGAATTTTCAATTTTACACCTCATATTAACCACCAATTAAGTAAAAATTAGAGTTATAATTTGTAATTATAATTTATTCCACTACAGCCTCATTTATCCACAGTTGAAACATTACGTGTCAATAAAATTGTGTGGTTTTAGATGCAAGATGATGTGTTTTAGAGTATGATTCGCATAAAATGTCTATTTAACCAAATTGACACCTACACAATAGGCCGCAAAAACTTCTTGTATCTTAGGGTTACTAAATTGACAGCCTGTGTTGCAAAATGTCTTTATGTCTCTAGTACTGGAAGCCACTTTATATGTTTCGTCGTCTTTGCAGCACATGCACTCACTCCCGATTGAAAGCAATGGAAATTTTTCCTGAAGTGCTTTCTTAAGATCTATGAATCTATTTCCAATGTCAGCGCAGGTTCCTTTGGGCAAATTCTGATTCTTTACACATATTTCTTTACACTCCTTCTCACTTGTGCACGTGTTCACGTGTGCCTGTCCAAAAAACAAGGTTTGTAATTAAAATTATTTGATCACACATGTATCAACCAACATAAATGAATAATAAAGAAAATAACTTGTGCAAATTCCCTTAACACTTACCACAAAAATCCCCAGGCAAACAAACAGAATCAAAGTTATCTTCATGATGGATGCAGCAGTACAATATTTTGTTGGGAAGAAATTCAACTTGATTTTTTTTACAACTGGCCTCGTTAACGGCTGTGGTAGAAATGATGCGTGTATTTACTATGCTACCTACATTTGTAGCCTTTCCTGGTCAAAAAAACGTTAACAGGCTGAAAGGTGCTCAAAAAGAAGCTTTAATGAGTTTAAAATGCACTTTGTCAAGTGCACACATACATGTATGCGTATTTGTACCTTGAAACGGTTTTTAACTGAACGAACGAGCCAAAGAATATACGAAAAATATAACCTGTCCCATACACTTGTAAAAGGACCACCTATAAAAAAAATTATCTGTCAAAAAAAACGAGCTGTATAAGTGTATGCATTGATAAGATAGCCTTAAGCTTAAGGTATGCCTTTCCTTTTTAGTTAAAGCATGCATCATGTCGTTAAACTCTTCTTGGTCAAAAGATTTAGAAAATTGAGGTATTGTGTAACATGGAATGCTATACTGGTAGGCATCTATAGCTACAGTTTTTAAGTTCAACAGCTGCATGTTTTTTGAAAGGAGCTTATTTTTACAGCCTTTGGAAGAGCCAAGGGTTTTTAAAACGGTGCTTTTGCATATGTGGAGATTTGAGCTATTGTTTAAACAACTTGTATAAAAATGAAAGGGCAATTTAGATATGTATTGTGGGAAATATTTAAAATGCGTTTTTGGGTACTTTGAATCTATCTTTTTTAGAATGCAGGATTGCTTAACATCAATTGTAATACAGCCTATTTATCCAATTGGTTGGTCAGCTGTGTATTACCAAATTAGTTGAAAATCTTTATTTTTGCAAGCAAACAATGGAATATATGAGATATTTTTTTATTTATATTTAATTTAATTGATGATTTCGATTTGTTATATGACTTTATTTCTGTAACTTTAACGTTTATTCAAATTTGATTTATTTAACAACGAATTTCTGTTGAAGATGCGCACAAAACAATGTTTAATATAGTCAGATGAAGGAAGAGCAAAAATTTGCTTAGTAGCTTGATAAGGATCTAAACCTTGTTTAATATTCTATACAGATAGCTTCATTTGTATTAAAACACAATACAGAATAAATAGCTGAAAAATATTCCCTTATCAGGATAAATATTAGTTAATCACCATAAAATTAGAAGGGTCCTTACTAATTACAAATCATTTTCAAATTACTCTATAACATATAGATTTTATTATTTATAATGTTTTCAATTTTTAAATCTCTAGCCAATTTATTATGCTTGAGTAAAAAATCATTCATTCCAATTCCATTCGCCGGTGTACATTTGGGTATTTCATATAAACATTAACTATAAATAAAATTTGTGCTGAAATAAGTCAAATGTTTTAGTAAATTTTGCAAAAAAAAAATCTTAAACCAATTTTTAACTTAATTTTGATTAATAATTGGGTTAAGTTTAGTACTACACAAAAACACACATTTAAGTGTACTTGAAAAAAAGTTTACTATTTTTGAGGGAAGCTTATATAAACAAAAAAACGTATTATATACTCGTGTATTATTATACACTACCAATTTTATATTTCATTTCAAATTGAACCACTTATGCATCTAAAAAACATAACTAAAATAATTATTATTTTGAAACTAAAACCACTTTAAACATATTACTTCAACTGGATTTGCTATTATAAGAGGTCCCAAAAAAGCCTTTGTTCTAACACGTCAATTAACATAGAAAAGGCTACATTAAAACAAATTAAAGTTAATATTATACTCAAAAAAATTAATTTAATTTCGACAAACAAATATTAAGAATAACATTTAGGCCCTCAATACTTTCAATTATTAGTAAAATTTAAGAACTCTGATTCGGTGAAATCCAATTCGATTTTCATTACGATTTTTAAAATGGTTGACTTTAAAATTAAAATTCTATTAATACTCTAATTACGATTGAATATTTTTAAAACATTTTTAAGTATGCATGTAGTAGTAAAATAAGTGTGTCTTAGACGCTACATAAGTGTGCTCAACACAGACTTCTATTTAGATCTATCTAAACAGCGGTAGAAGCATACATTTGACTGTATACTGTTTGTAATTCAGGTTTACCAAATTTACAGCCTGTTTTGCATAATTTTACAACATTTGTCGCAACTTCAGCCTCCCTTTTGTTTTTATCGCTTTTGCAGCACATGCACTCATGTCCAATCGGAGTTGGAGAGGCTTTCTCAAGTGATTTCGACAGGGATGGTAAATTATTATTGATGTTAACGCACGTCCATTTCGGCCTGGTCACGTCGTACTCCTTTTTGCAAGCCTCGGCACAATTTCCACAATCACCGCCAGTTACGCTTGTCTGTACAAAAAAAAACTTTTAATTATAACTTTATCTAATAATCGATTGATATATATGTTTGTACAATATTAATGTATCAAATATAGGGAAACATGTATATATTCGCGTAACACTTACTACTAAAATTCCAAGGCAAAGAAACGGAATCAAAATGATTTTCATGTTGACGGCAGCAGAAAGCAGCGGTATAGATGGTTGGGCTAGTAATAATTTTTTAAGCAACTTGACTTGTTGTTGGCCCCAGTATAAATGATATGTGTGGTTAAGGGCATTAACTATATTTATAACCGTCCTATTTCAAAAATCATGCATCCAGACTTACAAGCTGTTAACATTTGACATGTTTTTTTTTCAACCAAAATAACAAATTAGACGTAAAATGGGGATATTATCCAAACGTACATATGCGAGTAATGCCATGTATATGTATTTATGTATACAAGGAGGGTTAGTTAAAGTAAAAATATACACGTTTGTGAAGTTGACGCATATACGTATGCTGTGTGTATCTTATGTGTGTACCTTATGGAAATTTTTGAAAAGGAATCGTCCCAAAGAATTAAAAAAAAATGATCCCAATTCCACGACAATTGTGAGAAGGACCAACTCTAAAAACAATTTATTTTTATAGTTGAAACAATCGAGATATGTACCATCTTTTATTCTGAAAACATTGTGAAACTTAAGGTACAATTTAAGATAGAGTTCACTTAAAACTTGTTTACACTACTGAATTGGTATGTTTCGGGGAACTAAGAGAACGGTTTATTTTTAAACCCTTGGTAAAGCTAAATGGTTTTTAAGGATTCTATAAGCCTGTTTTTGGAGACATGGGATATTGTTGGAAGAACTTGGCTAAGAAATGAAATGGTAATTTTAGACGAGTACTTATGTCATGCTGTTTGGTATTTGATATGACAATAAGCATGTAAATATGTATCCTTGGAAAATTACAATATATTTTTAGCTTGTTAAAGCGTGCGTTGGGAAATAGCTATATACTATATCACCTTTGATGCCTTTCAGTTGACGAAGTTCTGCCGGAAGAGGTTGTATTTCTTTGACAAATGTGAATTAAATTCATTTAATTGACTGTAGTTTAAAAAATCAATTCTTATTTTTTTGTGGATGCACTACAGATCTAGGAACTGAAGACATCTGTTGGTATAAATAATACCCAGCTTACAGAGCGAATCTTGAACAAATAAAAAATGAAAAGATGAACCCCGTTTAAATAGCCTTGAAAATATAAGTCGAAATTAAATTGGTGGTTTTGAAGAAAAAAACGAGAGTGTGGCGAAAATTCAGGTTTGGTAAATTTGGAACAAGGTTGGCTTTCTAAGTAAAATGCAGTAAAGAAACACTTAAAATATGTAATAAAGGTTTATTTAACAATGCGTCCTCGTAAACATCACTCAACACCAACCAATGTAAACACCAATCAACATTTAATATTTTGAGTCGCATTTTATTTATACAATATTGCAGTGAATCATGTAAACTTAATTTGCAAATAAAATGTAAATTTGTTTAGTGGTCAAAAACGTAAATAAATTAATCGTTTACTTAGCATGCATGGTTTGTTTAAAAAATGCAGTTCTTTTAAATAGTTATAGTAAGCCATTTTATATGATTGCATTTTGAAATTTTTAATTTGTCTTTTTAAAATTAGTCTAAATTAAGGTTTTAGCGAATAAATTTTTCTTTTGTTACACGTATTGCAGTTCTAAGATTACATATAATAATACAATACTTTTTCTTAATTTTTATTAAGGTAAACTTCAGTAATTGTTAATAAAATTGATAATGTATTTTAAAGAATGACGAAAAAACATTGTAGATATTTGATTTTGACAATGTCCTGTTCATTTTCTATGAGATAATATGATACAATTTTTAAGTAGAACGAGAGTAATTAAACCTTACATTAAAGTTATATTACTGTTACATTTTACGAAGAGATCCTTCCAATAATTTAATTCTTAACTGCCATTAATACAATTATCTTATATTGTTTAATAAAATACGCTTAATAAAAAATTGAGTAGATATGAATAACATAAAGACAGGAAAATTAATTCCAATTTATATATCGGGTACAATTGTACTGTGAAAAGTTCCCCATTTAATCCAATGTTAATCGTGAATCCTAAAACAAACTGCTTCCAATAAAGTTTAAAACTTTAACCATTGATGATTCTGAAGTTGGTTCGACAGATGGAATATCCAAATCCAGTTTTAACTCATTTACTAGAAAATCTCGCAGTTTATTATCCTTGCAGTAGTACAAAAACGTTCTTCCATTGGAATCCCTATCATTTACATTAAGTCCACTTTGAACTAGATACCTAAATATTTCTTCCTTATCATTCGATTCACCAGCAGCGACAAAGTGAAACAGATTTTGTCCCTTACTGTTTTTTACATGAATATCGGCACCCAAGTCAACAAGCGTTTTGACAAATTTAAGTTCTTTACACAAAAGTAAGGGCGTGTTTCCACTGTTGGTACGTGCGTTAATGTTTGCTCCCTCTGTCACAAGATATCTTATGATGTCCTGTTTCTCGTATGAGTCCCCTAAAACAACGGAAATCAATGCATTTGCCCCTAAACTATCTTTTACATGTATGTCAGCACCCAACTCGACTAGACATTTGACTGTTTTTAGCTCTCTACAGAAAAAAAGTGACGTGCATCCTTCATTGTCACGTTCATTAACGTCAACTCCATTATTTACTAGAACCCTAATTATTTCTGTTCTTTCAGTTGACTTATTAAAACCCTCGTCAAATAGCGCATTTCTTCCCAATTTACATTTAGCATTAACATCTGCTCCCAACTCTACTAGACACTTGACTGTTTTTAGATCTTTACAGAAGAAAAGAGGCGTGCTTCCTTCATTGTCAAGTTCATTAACGTCAAGTCCATTACTAACTAGAAACCTAATTATTTCTGTTCTTTCAGTTGACTTATTAAAACTTTCGTCAAACAGTGCATTTCTTCCTAGATTACTTTTAACACTAACATCCGCTCCCAACTCTACTAGACACTTGACAGTTTTTAGCTCTTTACAGAAAAAAAGAGCTACGTTTCCTTGTTTGTCACGTTCATTAACGTCAAGTCCATTACTAACTAGAAACCTTATTATTTGTGTTCTTTCAGTTGACTTATTAAAACTCTCGTCAAACAGTGCATTTCTTCCTAGATTACATTTAACGCTAACATCTGCTCCCAACTCAACTAGACACTTGACTGTTTCTAGCTCTTGACAGAAAAAATAAGGAGTGTTTCCTTCATTGTCACGTTCGTTCACGTCAACGCCATTATTAATTAGAAACCTAACTATTTCTGCTCTTTCAGTTGACTTATTAAAACTTTGGTCAAACAGTGCATTTCTTCCCAGATTACATTTTACATTAACATCTGCTCCCAACTCAACTAGACACTTGACTGTTTTTAGCTCTATGCAGAAAAAAAGTGGCGTGAGTCCGTTATTGTCCGGTTCATTAACGTCAAGTCCATTACTAACTAAAAACCTAATTATTTCTGTTGTTTCAGTTGACTTATTAAAACTTTGGTCAAACAGTACATTTCTTCCCAGATTACATTTAACATTAACTTCTGCTCCCAACTCGATTAGACATTTCACGGTGTTTAGCTCTTTGCAGCAGAAAATAGGGGTGTGTCCTCTATTGTCCCGTTCATTAACGTCAAGTCCATTATTAACTAGAAACCTAATTATTTCTGTTCTTTCAGTTGACTCATTAAAACTCTGGTCAAACAGTGCATTTCTTCCTAGATAACTTTTAACACTAATATCAGCTCCCAACTCCAATAGACATTTGACTGTTTTGAGTTCTTTACAGAGAAAAAGAGGTGTGAATCCTATATTGTCACGCTCATTAATATCGAGTCCATTCCTAACTAGAAACCTAACTATTTCAGTTCTTTCACTTGACTTAATAAAACTTTCGTCAAACAGTGCATTTCTGCCTGCAATGTCTTTTACATTAATATCTGCTCCCAACTCCACTAGACACTTGACTGTTTTTAGCTCTTGACAGAAAAGAAGAGGCGTGTTTCCTTCATTGTCAGGTTCGTTAACGTCAAGTCCATTACTAACTAGAAACCTAATTATTTCTGTTCTTTCAGTTGACTCATTAATACTCTCGTCAAACAGTACGTTTCTTCCCCAAATATTTTTTAGATTAACATCTGCTCCCAACTCCACTAGACACTTGACTGTTTTTAGCTCTTGACAGAAAAAAAGAGGCGTGTTTCCTTCATTGTCAGGTTCGTTCACGTCAAGTCCTTTGCTAACTAGAAACTTAATTATTTCAGTTCTTTCACTTGACTTAATAAAACTTTCGTCAAACAGTGCATTTCTGCCTGCAATGTCTTTTGCATTAATATCTGCTCCCAACTCCACTAGACACTTGACTGTTTTTAGCTCTTTACAGAAAAAAAGTGGCGTGAGTCCATCATTGTCAGGTTCATTTACATCAAGTCCTTTATCTGCCAAATACTTTATTATTTCGATTTTCCCTTTAATCGCATTGAACCATAAAGCATTTCTACCAAGACGGCTTTTCGCATGCACATTAGCTCCATGCTTAACTAAAACTTTCGCAAATGATGAGTTCAGTGCAAAATGTAGGGGCGTCAGACCCCTTTCATCACAACAATTGGGGTCTATTCCAACCTTAATTAAGTATTCAGTCATCTCCTCTTCATTTGCTATGTGTAGCAACGATATTTTTCCTCGTCCACATTTCTTGGGATCGACTCCTCGTTTCACAAGTTCTCTCACCGTATCCATTTTATTTCCACGTACTGCACTAAACAACACATTTTTTCCATTTCTTCCCTCTATTATATCGATTTCAGGAATGCTTAAAATTAAATCTAAAGTCTCTGGTAATAACGCGACATTTTTAATAATGCAGAGGATTGGATCGTGCCAGCTTACTCCTGGTTTAAAAATATGGTCGGCCTTAAGTTCTAATAACAAATATTTTACAAGCTCGTGAAATTCAGAACGATTTTGGAAGACAATAATTTTACAGATAAAGTTTTCTCCATTACTAGCAACGTTTACATCTACTCCAAATTTGACAAGTACATTGATCAGCTTAATGTGTATGAAATTCGTTACCAATATGTCTGGAATTTTTGTTAATAAACCGCGATGTTTGCTTAGCAGCAATTTCAGAATCCCGACCTTTTTCAAAGCGACTGGGGAAGTGTTTAAATAACTGTTAGTTACGCATTTAAGAATTAGATCTTTTTCGTCGTAAAGGGATTTTTTAATTAGGTGTTCTACAGCTTCATAGTTCCCATATTCAGCAGCTACCTGAATCCACGATGATTCACAAATGCCAACTTGATCAATATCGTTTACCTCATACTGAAAAACTTGTTCAAGTAGCTGAATAAAATAAATTAGTAAATTACTATTATGAAAACTTTTAATAATTTTTAACGAAAGAGTGTGTAGTTTTTCTTTGGTGAATATTTTCTGGATAATGTTGGTTTCGCTAAGAAATAATACGTTAGCCCAAAATTTAAACACTTGTACGTTGTTTTGTTCACAAGCGGCATATATGAAGTCATACATTGCTTTAGGTTGATTAATGGTGAAAAACGTAGCTACTTTTTCTGTAATGTAATCAGATTCTGCAGTTTTGCAAATCAGTGAATCGAAAAAGTATACAATTCCGGGCTGTTCCCATTCAAACGATAGTTCCTCCCAAGTGTCAGCTGAGACAGATTTATAAGAAAGCAAAATGCAATCAACGAGAAAATTTATATCATCCAGATGGATATGAATTCCTGTTCTAGTTTCGGAAAAAAAGTCAGCAGAATATTCAGCGAGCAGATATTCTGCAAATGTGCGATGCACAAATTCCAGTTTGTTGTTGTCTTTGTCCGATGTTAGTTGCATAATTCCAATTTTCAAGATTGAGTCAATTACATCACTTGTTAAAGTGGTTTCAAGATGATTTTTAGCGTAAGGAAAAAGTAGTTTGTACGCATGTTGGACATGCACACTTCTGATGTAGTCGGCCCCTTCGTCAACGCTTGTTGCCGCAAAGATGCGTTTTTCGATAAAACTTCTGTACATTTCACTCGTTTTTCTTGACGTGAACCGGAAGAGTTTTCCTCCAGTCTTACAAAATGTATATGCCTCGTCCGAATATACCTCTGCTATCAGCATACATTGCAGTGGAATTCCAGTGATGTCAAGATCCTTTGATGTTAACTTTCCTCTAACTGCAGACAAAAGCTCTGATGCACAGCTTTGAATTATTTCAATGTTTAGAGTTGGACTTTTATGAAGCCAGAAGTTTGTCAAAAAATCAGTTTGATTTTTGCTGTCAAATGGAAGCATATCATATGCAATAACTCCCAAGGTGCTTTCAAGATCCTTTCGCATGTGGGGTCTTGAAGTGACATAAATTCTGACCGTTTTAAATTTTTCTAGAATGGTCTTCATGAATTCTTTCATCCATTCTACCTGATCTGCTTTAATTTCATCAAAGCCATCAAAAAAGAGATCTGCTGAAATTAGCTGATTAACGACCAATTTGAACAAAAGGCCTGAGACATATTGGTCTGTGGATATGTATTGGAAGACATTTAAGATAGCTTGCTCTATCTTTTCTTCAATTTGTGGCAGAGAGTTATGAAATGTTTCAAAGAAGTTGGCAAGGGAAATAAATGCAACAATATTTTTGGGAAATTTAGCTGCTAGATTTCGGGCAATGCCCTTAAGCAAAAGTGTTTTTCCCATTCCAGGTGTGTCACAAATGCAAACTCCGCGTGCATCGGTTACGGTGCATTGCTCGTTGACAAATTCTCGTTCGGTTATATAAACACGGTCCTTGTCGATTCCAAAGTTTTTCAGGACATTAGAATGACCAGATGTATTTTCCAAAATAAAATGCCATTTTGATGATTGGTTATAACTGGGGCCAGGACCCCTGTCATATTTTATAGCATGACTTGTTTCGCATTTGATTAAATGTACTGGAACTGAGGCGAGTTTGACGATTTCCTGCCAATCCTCTTCACGGTCCAAGTATATAAATCGTGATGAGAATGACTGATTTTCGATTTGAGTTTCAGACGAAACGGTATTATTGGGGGCAACTATATCGGAAAGCTCATACCGTTCAACATTTTTGAAGACAAAAATGTCTGGGCATCTAACCTTGAAGACTTTTCTGTCGAGTTTAATTCGGTTGGATAAGTATCTGGGAACATAGAATGGAGGTTCTGGTTGAATTGTGTTGTCGGCTAACACGAATGTCTTGTACTGATTTACAAACATTTCGTAGTAGTCCATTTCCGGCAGACAGTCTTTGAAAATTTTGCAGACCTCAGCAAGATTTTGACCAGAAAAGAAGTACTTCGTTTTAAATGTATTTCCCTGTACTTCAATATTGACCTCACTAAATGTCTTTACATCAAGTGGGATGCCCAAGTAAGTCAATGGTTTGTCGATTCCATGTTTTATCATGCCGTTAATAAGTATGTTAGCGGCACCGGTTTGACTGTATGTTAAGAGTGCCCTGGCCAAAGTTTTGTAAGCTGATTTTCTTGTAGGAAGTACATCATATAATGCTGAAGATGCATCGGTGTTTCCATGTAAGTTACGCTTGGCTTCCTGTAAATGCGTATAATGTATGAATTAAACTAACATGGTCCCATTTAGCCAAAATCTTAAACTTATGTGGGCATATGGGCAAATTATGCTTTCATTAAATGATCAGCTTTGTCCATGCAAATAAGCTAAGAAGTTTGCAGTTAACTATTATAAAGCTCATGAGTATGTATGGCGTATGCTACAAAAACCAATATATGTAATAGCAATTTCCTTACCAGTCTTTGGACGTCTTCATTACTCAAAATGTCCTCACTCATAAGAACTGCTTTAACTTCGCTACTGAACTCAGTCAGCTCGATAAGTTTAGGTAGATTCTTTTTGATATGGGTGGCTTGCCAAGACTCCATTGTGAGGTCAAGGTTCTAAAAATAAAACAAATAAGCATGAAAATATCGTATAATAAATCATGCATTATATCTAAACTTTATTAAACTCATTACGAACAGGTTATAGTTAAGAAAACACATGTCCTTATTTTTAGATAACTATGGACTCACCATTTTAACTAAATCACTATTTTAACTATTCATTATTTAAAACCCTATTAAAAATATTTTTATGGTTTTGTGGCATCACCAATAAGTTGAATGACCGGGACGTGATTATTTGTATGTTAATACCAGCTTAAAGTTTTATGCAGTTACGTTTGACACGTCACAGATTAAAGCTTAGATTTACTTTGTGCTTATATATATTTGTTTATATCCTAAAGCGAAATAAGTGATGCGATGAAACTTTATTTCATGAGCAAATAATTTATAAGTCAGGGATTTCTGAAGTTATCAATTAACATTGTGTGTCAAAACAATGATGGTTCATTAACAAACTATCAGTTTTATCTTGGATACAAGGCTAGCATAAAATATGATGATTATGTGCACATGTAAGGTCACGTAATATAAATAACATAAGGATATCTAAAAATAAACATACGATTGCATATGGATTTTTGATAAGCTGTCATTGTGCTGATGTAACTACAAGCATACATGTCTAATTTATGATTATTAATAATTTATACATTGACTTGTTTTTTAAACAGTTTTTCAATTTAAACTTTTAAAACTATTATTTACTTTACAGTTTCACCTTGAAGTAAGGTCAATGATTTATACCAAGTTTTTGTATGTACAATTTTTTTACATTTGAATTACATACTGTGATGTAAGATATATTTATGTATGCATAAATCCACTTTACATGTAACATTGGATTATGAACAAAAGCACATTAAATTTTGTTAAAGTAAATTAAAATGTATTTGTTCAAATTACTTCGCTTTAAACAAAATTAAGCTTTCTTAATTTGGAAATCTATAATATGCCAATGTATATAAGATATTCAGGCGTAATATTGACTAGCCCCAGATACGTCGTTAAAAGTCTGCAGTTTAAATACAAGCGTACAAATGGGTATGTATGACATCAGTTTAATTTTACATTTATTGATTAAATGGAGAGAGTTTCCTTTCTTTCCTCTCGAAAACTGGTTTTTTGTGTACTTCCGTGAAAAAAATTATACTGTATATGAAAACCTGTTAAGGTCATACATCTTTTTGAAATATTGGAAAAAGAAACATGTACAGTATAGCTTGAACTGCTATTGTTGTTTAGTGGGTTGTTCATGTGGTATGGTGGTTTTGTGGAAATCTGCTGCTATTTAAATTTTCGTTCAAAGGCGTCTTCAATAGCGGTAGCTTTTTAATTTTACCTTTGCATCAGTAAATAAAACTTACTGTTTTTATTTGTCATATTTGTATCAACATACCTTAAACAAAGTAACAAATTTCTTCCTCTACTAATAAATCCATATTTGCATGCATTTTTACTAAAATAAAGTCAAACCATACTGTTTTATATTAAGGATTTTCCCGTGGCAAGGCTGATCTACAAATGAAATCTACAGTTAATAAGTTTCATGTACACTAATCAATAATGCATTCATCTGTCATTTTAAAACGTTTGTTGGAAAAATAACCAAGAACAAAAAAAATCGTGCTTCGAGTAATTATGTCCAATGAGTTATAAAAAGGAACACCAATAACTACAAGTGCACATGTACGGAATAAAACGCATTTTAATTAGGCACTAATAGTTAATTAATCTTTTCAGCGGTAAACGTCATCCGGCCAGTTTGATATCTAATTGAATTTACAGTGAAATGTCGTATAACGTACGCTTTACTAACGTAAAGTGTAGTAATGACGTCAAGAAAATGTATAACAATGTATTGTTTTTGACTTTACTTAAAGATACTGCGCTGTCTGCTTAAAATCCGGTAAAGTCTACGTGCATCTAAACCCTTCCGAAATTTTCATAAAAACTTTCAGTAGTTTTTAACATAGTAAAATATTTGCATAAAATAAATCGAATAGGATTAAACAGAATAATAAAATATGTATTATTTATATACAAATGTTTTTGTAATTTCCTTCAAAGGATCTTATTAATCAAAAATGTTGATAAAGTAACTGGTGAATGTATTACATCTTTTGCACAAGCACAACCTAATAAAATGAAACTACCAATAACAATGTAATGCGTTATATTCTTTCCAATACTTGACCGGTTTTCCCTGTACTTACAATACAAGCTTGAAAGTTGTTCTAAGCATGACGCAAAGTATTTGGTTGAATTTATGCATGTGAAATTGGTGTAACGCATGAATCATGGAATATAATACATGTCGTTTAAAATATAGGCTCCGACTTTCTTGATCAGTATAACTATGAGGCTCATATGGTAATACAAAATAGGATATGTTTACCAAATAAAGTAAAAAGAAAGAGCAAACCCAATTTTTGTGGATTTAATATAATTCAACATTTACCAGTCGAATACTTATGCAACCAGTTCGAATTTTTTACCTGTCCATATATAAAATAAAACCTTCCGGTATAAGCTGCCCTGTATAGAACTGATTAGCATACTTTTAAACTTTGCATAAGTTTCATTCATGTCAAAAAGAATAAAACTCGTAAGTATTTCATGATAAATTTAATTCGTTTTCTAAGCTTATGGGTATTGCCAACGTGCATTGACAGTTGTTATGGATATTTGTTCACAAGATGCATGTCTAGAAGTGGGGCAGAGCTGTTTTTTCGAAAATAAACAAAAAAGTTCGTAAAGTACCTTTGGATCCCGTAATTATATTTTAAGGTACGTTTCCAAAAATTATGAATTTCTATGAGGTACATAGTACCATATTGATAAATGCCCATCCACATAAAACTTGACATGACATAACTGACTATTAACACGATGCGTTGCATATTATACTAACGATGTAAAACACTTTCTTTCGTTAAACAGCATCAAATTATTAATTGTCAAATTTTATTTTTGTCAAAGTTGCGATAAAAAAGGTTGGACTTTTATAATAAAAGTAAAGTGTAATATTAACAGTTTATATGTCAATCCCAAATGTAATGATGGCATGTGTCTCTTTTGTTTTATTCTATTTTTAATTATTGATGTATAGTTCACAAGATTATTTTCATGGTACCGTGTGCTTCATGCATGTAGAGGTAGCATATTTTTTTGAATAGTCTATGACGATCATATTGCTAGTACAACTGTTTTCGACAGGCATAAAAGCGAAGCATAATTTTATAATTTTTTGCTCTCAATATTTTGGATGTTTCAATGAAAAGTAATCCTGCTAGCGCTACTTCTACCACAACAGATTCTATGTTAAAATGCTTTAGTTTTTCCTATCCTTCATTAGACCACATTAACGGTAATGAGATTCCCGGAAACGGTGACTAAAACTTTGTTTTGTGTGAATTAATTATGAGCTTTTCAGTTCGAGTAATTTTTTGTGATGATGACAGAACTATTGTCGAGATATCGAATTTCCTTATAGCATTTGATGTTGTTGCTGTTAAAAGTATTTAATGGGTGCTAAGGTTCATGATATTTAGGGAATGTTTATTGATAGGGGCAGGTAATGTGGTATACAACCCATTTAATACACAAATGAAATACTATCATTCTTAAGACTTCATTGTAATAGAATTTATCATGTGAATATTTGTAGATGAATTAAATCTCTCCCTAAATTGATATATGAAATATTTTCGTTCAACAATGGATTCTTTAAGCATGTAGAATTTTATTTAAAATGAGGAAACTACTTGATTATTTCGGTTTTTATGATTCTAGCTGTATTCACAGAAAGATCACTCAATAATGGCCTAGCTCGAATACGGGTGACTAAAAATCTAATACAGTACTGTAGTATTTTCATATAAAATATTCTCTTATTGACTTTTCTACATGATAAAACTGATTATCATATGGTCTCCACTTTGATTGTGGATCGTAATTTAATATTAATTCGTTAGTATGAATTGGAATTCTATGAACGTGCGGACACCATAGCTTATTTTTATATTATGGCACAAGTATCCCATATCGAATTAGCTCGTGAAACTCCAATTGATGCACATGCAACGATACGAAACTGTTCGATGCCTTGAAAATACTTTTAGGATGTTTCTATGCAAGGCTTTGTATTTTGTGCACTATGTATATGTACCAGGCATATATAATATTTATGAACCTTTATTTATATATATTTTTATTTTTATGAACTAACCTGTTACTGTTATACAGCTGTTGTTTAATTTGAAATTGTTGGGATTTTTGTCCAGGAGGTCTTTGATAGCGATGGTTTTTAAATTCCACCTAAGTATTTATATAGAAAAAAATATTAGTACAAGTGTATAATTTTGTGCACCACATGAACATTATAGTAAAAACATCAACATATACTTCTATCAACGCCACAAAAATTAATACATGTTTGTATATTTAATACTGCCTATCAGTAATATATATTCACGTAAAGCAAAAGGAATATATGTATCAATCAATGCTGTCATATGTTCAGGGTTTTAACGTGACAAAGTTTTAATACGAATTAAACATTTGCTTGACAAGGTTCATTAAAACTTATTAATTATGCATTCACCTGTCATTTTAAAATGTTTGTTGGGGAATCAATGACCAACAGAAACACCCGTGGTTGAAATAAACACTACACAAATGAAAGTTGAAGTGAATGCTCTAAGCGTGTTTAGTGATTGATGACACGAAACACATACAAGTACAAGTGCACATGCACGGAATAAAAGGCACTTTAATTACACACTAGTATATAGTATATGACATGTGGGGTATATATGCATAAACTATTTTTACATATTATATTATTTGATGATGCAAAGAGATATACTGCTTTTAATATGTGTAAATTAAGATATGTTTGTTCTTAGACGATTTCGTTTAACGTTTAGCCGGTTTAGTTACTAAAATTTATACTATGCACCAGTAAAAAGTACTGTGTGAATTACTTATCTATTTATTATTTCTTGTCATTAAATCGTTTTTCTGCCCAAACGGCATATGTGGGTTGTTACGGAATTAATAATATAATTTCAGTCTGTGGTTTACACTGAACACGCTGCTATTAGAGAGGACAATGGTTCGAGTCGTATTCGATCCAAACACTTGACAATTTCACCATGAACTGAGAAATTAATTGTTAAACTGTGTGTGACTTTTGAGCGTAAAATTTTTTTCGTGTGTATATGTACATAAATAGGCGTCACTGTAAATACGTATTTACGATGTATACATTTTATAATAGGGTCTAACTTTGTAATATACCTTTAGTGTTATAATATTAATGCACTCATGTTCGTTTAAAACCCAGAAATTACCATTCAAACCTAAGCCATTGTAAATTTTAAAACAAATTGCCTGATTCAGCTTCCCCATTACAGTTGAAAGGGGCTTTAACATATTTTAATTTTATTAACAAAATGAAACGAAATTGGCACGCAGTTTTACAATTTACTCATACTTAAAGATATTCAAGAAAATAGTACTGAAAGTTTTGCACTCGAGAATAGAAAAAGATGGAAAAAATCTAGCTTCAAAATTGTACGTATTTTTGACTGGAATTGTCAATGGCAAGTGTATTTTTACACTATATTTACTTGATACATGCTTGTAATGAAAACAGACCTAAGGCTTAGATTGTATGTATGAATGTATGAAATCAAAATGTATGATATCAAAATGTATGACCTTTCAAAGTTATGCATAGTGATTTAACAAATGGATAAAGTACAACGCACAATTTATATATTTTAGTGAAACTTACGTATTAGCGAGGTACTCGATGGTACTTTTCTTATAAGGAATCAGTGTTTGGAGGCTTTCTCCACGCTTGTGAATGGGTCAACGTCCTTTTGAAAGAAAATACAAAATTATTATAAGTTTTAATTTGATTTAACATGTTTGGTACAGTTATAAAATTAAATTAAATTTAATTTATAACCGTAAGTATAAACGATTGAGCATGACGTATGGATTTTTTTTTAAAGATATAAAAAAATGATGTTACTTGTAGCATCCTAAAAATACTCAAACAGATATGTCGCGTTCTTGACTTATCGTGCTGACAGACGGACAAACACGATAAAATCAGTACTAGCTGAGCTTCGCTTTCAGCTACGTACATCATAATATTCTATTTGATTTTGACAATATCTTGACTTTGATTTCAATATTCTGTATACTTGATAAAGATGTTTTTGTTAATTTTTTATCAATTTTCAATAAATATTGAACTATTTTGATGAACATATTTAATACTATGGTAGGAGAAATACTGTCTACATAATTCATTAATGATGTTTTATGTTAGCTCCTGTATATTCATATTTTCCTCAAAAAAAACATTTATATAAGTGCATGACATAGATACCCCAACTCTAATATGTCATCTACACAAGTATATTTGACTATAATGCTACTACTAATACCACTAGTATTAGTTATTGAAAATGTTAGAAATTTATTTAATGATGAAGTTTGAAGTGAAAAATAATTTAGGTTGAGTGAAAGTGGAAATGTGAAAACAAGTAACTATCAGCGACTTACCCTGGACAGGGATGCTGATAGCTTTCTCAATACAATACAATACCACATAAATGACTACATTGGCTCAAAATACTTGACCAATTCAAATGGAACTGGGAACGAGAGCATTTAAGTTACACCGATTGAGTTTACGTTATGTAAATTTGCATACAAATTTAAGTGTGAAATGGGCGTAAGTATAAATATGATAGTGCACAATATATTCTCTTTAAAACATAAACACACTTTGAAAGTTGATAGGTGTGTAGTACATGGCAGCATTCTAATGTCAACGAATTCATATAATAAGGTCGTTATAAACACGTATATGAGTATGCGTTTGGTTGGATAATTTACTGATTAGGTTTTAACACAAAATGCCGGATTTTGCATAAAGTAGCCGTTATAACTTGTAATGTTTCCGTTATAAATAAACAAACAACTTTTTTAGAAAAAGTTTAAATCCTCTTATATAAATGATACCTTAACTTTTCATACTAACTAGTATACAGTTTTAATATGTATATTTTATACAGGGACTTTCTACTGCTAAAATTAACAAAATATGTGTTTACTTCTGGATATGATAGAACAGATATAAAAGACTATATGTATGTATACTTGATACAGCCTAACAGTTATACATATTCATGTATGACAAATGGGCTAATCAGTCAATGTTGTTTTATGTTCAGAGAGTTTCCGTGACAACGTTGTTGTATGAATCAAACTAAACTTGAGGAACCTCAGTGTCATTTATCAATATTGCATTCATGTCTTTTTTGAACTTTTGTCTGAAAAGTAAACACTAACAGTTCAAATCAACATTTAGAGCAAACAAATAATTTTATTTCGACGTGAATGCTCTGGACGTGTTAAATAATTCATTACACGGACCATCAACATTTTTAGGTTAATTATACATACATATTATTAGGTAGTATATGATATGTGTAATATACACATAACCCTAATTTATCCTTAACTTATTGTCATGCGTAGGCGTAAAACAGATTCCGTTTACTTGATAAAGATGTTTTGTTAATTTTAGTAAATTTTCATTAAATATTTAACTATTTTGATTAACATATTTAATACTATGGTAGGCAAAATTCGATCTACATATTTAATTCATTAATGACATTTTATGTTAGTACATGCCTGTTTATATTTTCGTTTGAAAGGCATATTTATATAAATGGAGCGACATTAAATAGGTACATTAACTCTAATATGTCATATAGACAAGTATATTCCATTATAATGCTACTTCTAATATCACTTAAATGACTACTTTGGCTTAAAACATTTGACCAGTTCAAGTGGAACTGTGTGTAATGTATAATTACATACAAATTTATATGTATGTAATGGGCGTATGTATAAATAATAGTGTACAATATTTTGTCTTTATAACATCAACACACTTTTAAATCTAATAGATGTGAAGTACATAGCAAGTGCTATCCTAATACAAGTGAATTTAGATGATAAGGTCATTTATAAATAGTGTGTGATAATGCGTTTGGATCATATACGGATAAAAAAATTAACACAATTTTAGCAACTTAACCTAACTGGTACACAAATTTAACAAGTATATTTTATACAGCGACTTTCCGATGCAAACATTACAAAATAGATTACTTCTGGATAAACAAATTAAAAATATATCAATAGGTAAATTAGTAGCAACGCTATTTAGCTAATGCTACTGCAATCCAGCCTGATTTTGGTAGAAACCCATTGGTTTTTAATGGTGAAAGATGCTTACTTAATAACCTACTTTTGATTTTCGTTCAACAATGGATTTTTAAGCATGTGTGGTTTTATATAAAATGAGAAAACTACTTGATCATATCGGATCCATGATTCTAGTTTTATTCACAGAAAGTTTACTCAATAATGACCTAACTCGTACTCGTCGGATACTTGTGACTAAATCTAATTCTATGCTTTGATTACAGTACTGTAGAGTTTTCATATAAAATATTCTCTTATAGACTCTTCTAAATAAAACTGATAAGTATAATGCTCCACTTTGAATGTGGATCGTAATTTAGTGAAAATTTATTTTATTTTATTATGACTATGACACAACGTGAATGTCTAATTTATGTAAAAACAATGCTAAAAACTGTTCGATGCCTTGAAAACGTTTTTAAGGGTGTTCTCATGCAAATATTTGTATTTTTGCCTTATGCACTCAGACTAAGCATATATAAAATTATTAGAAAGTAAACATTTAAATTTGCATGAACTAACCTGTTACTGTTGTTCGTCTGGTATTCAAGCGTAGGTCTTGCAATTCGAAAGTGATGGGATTTCTCGTCCGGGAGGTCTTTGACAGCGATATGTTCTGGATTCCACCTAAATATCGGTAAACAATAAGTTATTATTTGTACAAAAATATAATTTCATATATGAAATGAACATTTTAAGAAAAAAACCCTATATATACTTATATCTAGGCTACAAAATTTAATATATGCTTGTATATTTAATACTGGTATCAGTAATATGCATTCACGTAAAGCAAAAGGACTATATGTATCAATCAATGCTGTCATATGTTCAGGGTTTTCCCGTGACAAAGTTTTTAAACGAATGAAACATTTACTTAACAAGGTTCATTAACACTTATCAGTAATGCATTTACCTGTCATTAAGAAATGTTTGTTGGGAAATCCATCAACAACAAAAAACCGTGGTTCGAATAAACACTTCAAAATTTTATCTTTGGGTGAATTCTCTAAGCGTGTATAATAATTTATAGCACGTAGCACAAATAAGTTCAGGTGCGCATGCACCTAATAAAAGGCACTTTAATTATATACTAGTATATAGTATATGACATGCGTGGTATATGTGCATAAGCTATTTTTACATATCTTGTTTGATGATGCAAAGAGATACACAGCTTTTAATATGCGCAAATTAAGATTTGTTTGTTCTTAGACGATTTCGTTTAACGTTTAGCAGGTTTAGTTACTAAAATGTATACTATGCTTTAGTAAAAAGTACTGTGTTCCTGACTTATCTATTATTTCTTGTCATTAAATCTTTTTTGCCCAAAAGGCATATTTACTTAAATGGGTTGTTATGGAATGAATCATATAATTTCAGTACGTAGTTTACAATGAACACATTGCTACTAGAGAGGACAATGGCTTGTCTCTTTTTCGGTCAAAACCTTTGACTGTTTCTCATTTGAATTGATAGTTTGATGTTAAATTGAGTATGGCTTTTGAACGTAATAAGCAATATTGCGTGTTTATATGTGCATCAATGGGCGGAATTATAAATGCGTATTTACGAAAAATACACTATATAACCAGTTCCAACTTGGTAGTATGGTTCCGGCTCCAAGTTTTCTAATGTTTATGGATTCATGTTCGTTTTAAGCCCATAGGTTCCCATTCGAACCAAACCCAGGCTAAAAATTAAGACAAATAGTTTGATTTAGCTTCCTTACTACGGTTGAATGGGGCTTTAGCCTGTTCAAACTATATTGAAAATGTATGAGTTTAGCACGCAGTTTTATAAATTAAACCTTTATGAAGACACTCAAAAAATGGTACTAAAATTTTTCCTTTCAAGTTTTGAAAAAGTATGAAAAAGCAAATTCTTAGGCATTTTTGACTTGAATTGTCCCTGGTAGCATGTTATTTATGGGCTTAAATACTATAATTAGTTCGTGCACTTTTCTAATGAAAACCAACCTAAGGCCTCGCTAGGTTTGTCAAATGTATGACCTTTCAAAAATATGCATATTTATTTTTAAAATGAATAAAGCATAACGTACAATTTATATAATTTAATAAAACTTACGTAATAGCGAGGTTTGTGATGGTCCTTTTCTTATGAGAAATCAGCGTTTTGATGGTTTTTCCACTCTTATGTAGGCATCAACGTCCTGTTGGAAGAAAATACAAAATAATCATAAGTTTTAATTAGATTTAACATGTTTGGTATGGTTATAAAATTAAATTAAATTTATGACTGTACGTATAAACGACAGAGCTTGAATGGAATTTTTTAAAAGATAGAGACGATCGTTATAAAAAAATTGGTAACCAACTTCAATGTGACTTGTAGCATCCTAAAAAAATACTCAAACAGATATGTCGCGTTCTTGACTTATCGTGCTGACAGACGGACAAACACGATAAAATTAATACTAGCTGAGCTTCGCGTTCAGCTACGTAATAATGTTCTATTTGATTTTAACATTCGCATACTGGTTAAAGATGTATTTGTTAATTTTTGTAAATTTTCGTTAAATATTGAAATATTTTAATTAACATATTTACTACTATGGTAAGAAAAAATACTGTCTACACAATTCAGAAATGATATTTTAAGTTAGTACATGTCTGTTCGTATTTTCGTCAAAAAACATTTATATAAGTGACATAAATACATTAACTCTAATATGTCATCTACACAAGTATATTCGACTATATTTCTACTACAAATACCACAGGAATGACAACCGTGGCTCAAAACACTTGACCAATTCAAGTGGAACTGACAACGAAAGCATTTAGGTTACATAGAGTGTGTTTACATAATGTATATTTACATGCATTTATGTAAATGTAACGGGCGGATTTATAAATGATATTGTACAATAGATTCTCTTTAAAACATCAGCACACTTTTAAATGTAATAGATGTGTAGTACATGGCAGCATTCTAATATAGGTGAATTCATATGTATAAGGTCATCATAAACACGTATGTATATGAGTATGCGTTTGGATAATTTACAAACTAGATTTCAACACAAAACAGTACGATTTAGCATAAAGTAGCCATGATAACTTCTACTGTTTCCATTATAAATTAACAGACAAATTTTTCAGAAATAGTTTAGGTCCTCTCCTAACCTCAGCCCTTAGCCTTACAAGCTAACTAGTATACAGTTTTAATACGTATATTTTATAAAGTGATTTTCTATTGCAAAAATTAGCAAAAGAGCTACTTCTAGATATAGTTTAAAAAATATAAATATATAAGTGAATAAATTAGTAGTAATGCTATTTAAATATTGCAGCCTAGCGTTTTTATAGTAAACACCATTGTTGTATATTAATCAAATATTTCAACTTTCTACGCTATTTCGTAGTTTCGTTCAACAGGCTATGCGGATTGTAAATTTATGCTAATACGTCTGTATACGATTGGGATTTTATGACTGAAGCATACACAGTACACACCAATGTAATCAGACTAGGCATACATAAAATTATTAGAAAGTAAACATTTAAATTTGTTTAAACTAACCTGTTACTGTTGTTCGTCTGGTATTCAAGCGTAGGTGTTGCAATACGAAAGCGATGGGATTTTTGGTCCGGGTGGTCTTTGGTAGCGGTAGGTTTTTTTTATTCCACCTAATTATATACAAAAAAAATATTAGTACAATAAAACAACTTCATATACCAAATGACTATTATAATGAACACAGCTACATATACTTCTATTTACGCTACAAAAATTAATACATGCTTGTATATTTAATACAGGATATGACAAGTATGTATTTACGTAACGCAAAAGGACTATATATGTATCAATCAATGTTGTCTTATGTTCAGGGTTTTCCCGTGACAAGGCTTTCATACTTATAAAAACACAGTTGACAAGGTTCATTAACAATTATCAGTAATGCATTCACCTGTCATTACGAAACATTTGTTGGGAAATCCGTCACCAACAAAAAAAACCGTGCCTCGAATAAACACTTCAAATGTTTTATCTTTACGTGAATGCTCTAAGCATGTCAAATAATTTATAACACGTACCACCACTAAATACAAGTGCACATTTACGGAATTAAATGCATTTTAATTACACACGAGTATATACTATATGACGTGTGTAGTATGTATATGCATCAACTAAATTTTACGTTTTACATTCGATCATGCACAGATATATAACGCATCTTATATACCAGAACAAGGATTGATTTGTTTTTTCTTTCACATTTTCAAAGAAGGTCTTGCCAGTGAAGTTACTCAAATTTATACAATAGATTAGTAAAAACTACCGTGTATATAACGTATTTATGTATTAATTTTTGCCATTAGTTTGTATTTTCTTGTTAAATGCATATTTATTCTAGTGGGTTTATATGAAATTAGTAATATAACTTTAGTATGTGGTTTACACAAGTAAACTGAACACACAGCTACTAGGGTCTAACAATATGATATACTTGCAGTGTTCAAATAAGAATCCATTCATTTGATATCTTCGGTTTAAGCCTATTCGCTACCATTCGAACCAAGCCCAGGTTAAATTTTAATACAAATGGCTTGATTCAGCTTTCTTGTATACTAATATTAGTTAAAAGGGGCTTTACCCTGTTTTAATTTTATCAACAAAATATTACGGGTTTATCACGCAATTTTTTAAATTATTCGTATTAAAAATATTCAAGCAAATAGTACTAAAAGATTTCCATCCAAGAATAGAAAAAAATATGAAATAAACTACTTTCAAAATCTTATGTATTTTTGACTGGAATTGTCAATGGCAACATGTAATTTGTGAGCCTAAATACTATAATTACTTATTGCATGTTTGTAATGAAAACAAACCTAAAACTTTGTTTGGTTTATCAAATGCATGACCTTTCAAATTTATGCATACTGATTTAAAAATGGATAAAGCACATTGTACAATTTGTATATTTTTGTAAAACTTACGTAATAGCGAGGTTACCGATGTTCCTTTTTTATGAGGAATCAGATTTTTGAGAGTGTTTTGACGCTTGTGAAGGGGTCAACGTCCTGTTAAAAGAAAATACAAAATTAGCATTAGTTTTAATTTGATTTAACCTGTTTGGTATAGTAATAAAATTAAATTTGAAGCGTGCTATACGTATAATACTATCAATACTTACATATAAAAATTTTCTTTAAAATTTTCTTCAAAAATGTTTGATAATTATTATTGTTTACCTTATTTAGACGATAATAACTCGAAGAAACCAACTTATAAGCACTAAATGAACTCAGCAAATTTTACTGGCGTTTTAGGTAGATTTTTAACGAAAGGGAAATCAAAAGTGTACACGTTTCACTCGTTTAAAATGAGAGGTTATTGAAATGTCGGGAACAAAGAGATGCTGAAGACTGAAGACATTTCATTCATTTCAGCAGCCTTTTATATGAATCTACTTGACAGTTTACACATCATTTGATGGATGATCTGACTCATTGGAACAAGTATTGCATCAATTTTTTCCAGTTGTTCAAAAACTCAAGTGTATTATGTTCTATGCAGTATGACGATAAAGGTAATAAATATGTTTGCAGTAAATAAACTGATAATGAACTTATGTAACGAAATGCGCACGCGCTTGTTGAACTTTTATAACATGCTACATTATGTCAGCTATGTGATTACGTAAGGTTAAATTTTCTGGCTGGACTTTGTTTGCTTAAGCTTGCTCAAAACATGTAGTCATCAGATAATTGAACTTTGTTTGATTGAATAATACTTTGATCGACGTTACAATAGATGCAATATGATATTGGCATCGAAAAAACCCAAGTATTTATTTTATTCATTTTAACGAGTTTTAAGTAAACAGGTGTAAATTTTATCAAACATTTCTTATTTTAAGTGTGAAAAAATTTCGAGTACATAAACTAAAATACATACATATTGACTTTGAGATCTACTGAGTTGTTAAATATTAAAACCAAGGACAGAATTTGAAAATTTGTAAAAAATACATTTTCCGTGAATTTAATTTAGTTTTACATTTTAATTACATCTCTCAAATTTTAATTTTAAATAAGTAATTAAAACAAAAATTAAACACGAAATTATTAAAACATTACACACACACGTGTACCAAATTGATTAAATTCTTAACAAATTGGGCTTTAAAATTCCCCTAATTTTTCAAGTCATTTTCATTTTCATTCAGAGTAAGTAAACTGAAACAATGCAGCGTCCTTTAATAAAAATAAAATATTTATTAAAAGGTGCCTAAAGTTTTACATTTAGGGATAGTTCAAAGGATGTTTGCTGATACTTTATTGTATTATTGTACACTTATTGAAGGGTTGCTAAAATATCAAATTTGGGACAATCCTATGTTTAATTATTTAAACTTTATTAAATATCTCTAATTTTACCGAAGGCTTTTAAGCATTTGGTGATACTAGAAAGGTTTTTTATTGTTTGTTTGGCACCATGTTTCTAGCAAAATTGAAGGTTTTGCAAAAAATTGCAATTACTGATAATCCAAAGACTTTTTATTGTCACTTTATTGTATATTTCTAATTTTGTTGGAGGTAAGCATGAATTTGGCATTTAGAGATAATCCGATATGTTTATATTTTACTTTAAATAAATAAGCGAATAAGTATCAAATCAACCAAAAAATCGGATTTCAGTTCCCGTTTTGGTTTAATTGTGTTGGGTTTTCGCTTAAATTTTGCGAACATAATTTATTTAACCAAAATATCAAATCGCAAAAATATCATATGAACTTAATTTGGTCTGACTTCTGTGTATATTGGTTTCGTTCAGAATAGTATGCTGTATTAAAGCCGAAAGTGTAAAACAAATGAAGCTCTATTCGTGTATTTTACAGTTATGGCTGAATTAGATAATATATTTTGTTTTGAACCGTTTATATTTTACAATTTTAATATTCAAAATATAAACCAGTTTTTATTTAATATATGCGAAATATTGATGGTAAGTGTTGGTGGAAAAAGAGATCAGTGATCACTGTAGGCATGGCGCCCTGAAACGCAAGGGGACCAACAATTCACAAATAGAAGATGCAGTAATATTTTTCTAAATTCTATTATGTAATATTTTGGACAGAAATTTGGAAATCTCAGTATAATATTTGGTGGAAATTAAATCCGTATTTTTCCCCTTAAATGACCGGGAAGACGAAAAGTACAGTGTAGTTGGATAGCTTATGTTTTACGTGATAATCACTTTCAATGCAGACTAAGTGAACTGTTTCGTTCCAAAATATAGGAACATTTTTCTACCGGAAAAGAAAAGCTGCTTAAAAAGCATTTTTGATTTCATTATATTTCTAAATTTTCCTGTTTTATATCTCAACAGTTTTTTGTGAATTTTCTGATGATTCCGTGCCTATTGAAGCGTTGACAAATTCGGCTTAAAATGCCGTTAACTTTTGAAGTCATTTTCATGGAGAGTTAGTAAACTGATTCGTTCCTAAATATATGATAAATTCTATACCGTAAACTAAATTCTCTTCAAGAATATTTTACATGTAGATAAACTGGATTTCGGTTGTCCGTATTCACTAAGTTGTATAAAGTTTCGTTTAGATTTTGAAAGCATGTGTTACTTAAAATAAAAAAGCGACATTGCAAATATGTATCAGACGATAAACTGAGGTTCGGTTCCTGGATTGAAATATTTGTAATGTTTATGTTCAGATTAAAACGCTGTATTAAAGCCGAAAGTGTAAAATAAATGAAGCTGCTTTCGTGTATTTTGCAGTTTTGGCCGATATAAAGTAATATATGTTTCTTAACAATACAATTTAATTGTAGTGATAATTAAAGTTTAAAAAATATGGATTATTATATGGGCAATGTACACATTTATTATATCACTGGTTGTATTTAGCAATTCATAAATGTCTCGGATGTAATAATTAGCTAGTTATAATTTAAATGGTTGTTCATAAAATATGTGATGTTATTTAAAGAGGAAAAAAAATGTGCGGATGCTTTTTTTAATGTGGGGGTCTTCCATTTGGAAATAAGCAATCACATTGTAATGTGAAACAATATAGGTGGCATGGTTAGTGATGTGATGTGTTTGTACACATTACACGTGTGTTATGAACAGCCCCATATATAAAATTTAGCAGTCAACTTATAAAAATGCCTTGCTCGGCATTAAAAATAATTGATTAGTTAGTAATAATTAGCAAATTTTAAGTGTGATTTTTTGGGTTAAAAAATGAAACAAATTTAAAAAAATTGAAAAAGAGCGGTGATCAAAAAAATATATTTAAACCTCTGTTAAATAAAACATACATAAATATATATTGGTATAATAGGTAGGCGAACTGTTTTCAGCTGTAAAGCATAGTATTTTTAACACTGAAAAGGCCGTTGATGGATGAAAGGTTAATATGCACACATCAAAAATCTTCTCTTTAAACTGAATGGTTTGATGGGAGTGTGAATGGATGCTGGGTTTTATCCTCTCTTTTAGTTCGTGGAATGGAAGCTAAACAAGTTAATTCTAAACAGGAAACTAATAAATAAAAATTTATTTTTATGGGCAACATTTGGTACACATGATCCATATGATTATATGCCATAACTCACGGATGACATTTTAATGTATCACACCACCTGTTAAATTTAATTGGAGATACTGTACAGCTTTAAGAAAGCCAGACGAACGTGGGTACGGTTAAAAACTGCAATTTTATTCATAAAATTAATATATAATGACTTAATGTAAAAGCTGGGCTTCTTAACTTCATTAGCGTAAACTTATAAACTAAAGCCTTACAAATATCCAATAAATTAAATAAAACATTTTTAAAAAATAAAACCTATGCTACGGCGTTGTTAGTGCGATACCGTAAGAAAAAAATTCCCACGTATTTTCCGGTAATAAAATAAATCTTTTTGAAGGAAACGTGTTTTAAACTATTATTATTACAAAATAAGCTTGTTAAAACTTTTCATGGTTCAAAATTCCTCACGTATATAATTGGTTTTGTTACTCAGTGTTAAAATATTGTGTATCCGTCTACATTTAAATCCTCATCATCAAACAAGATAAGTCAATTTGTGCAAAGTTTAAATATTTCTACAAAGAAGCTTCAGAAATGGAAAATTACGAGCAAGCATTTGAGTTGATCTTAGAAGATCTCTCAAAAATACATAGCATTGGATCAAACTTGCCTGGGGTAAAGGCAAGGCTGAAAACCACCTTGGAGTACAACGTTCCATATTTTAACGAGTTTAGGTAAGATACACATGTTACTCAACCATAATTTATAATATGTGACTGATTATTAATTTTTTGATTTAATTGAATAGGGGATTCTTAGTACCGAAAATGTTTTGCGGGGCTAGTAAGGAACCACATAGCAACGATGTTCAGACTGCTAACTTGGTAGGATGGTGTTTACAAATTGTGAGTCAACTAATGTTTTATTTTAGCAGCTTGCCAATTTAATACTTTACAATTATAAATTTTCGTGTGCATTTTTTAAATTTCATTTATATTTCTTAAAATGATTTATTTTATATGTTTTTGAAACTTTCATAGATAATTTTTAATTTAAATTTAAAAAAAAAAATCATTTTTTTGTAATTTTCGCCCATAGTTTTTAGTTTGAATGAAAATAAATTCAAAAAAAAATTTCATTTTTTGTTTTATCTCCATTTGTATTTATGTATATTAAAGTTTTCATTTACATATTTTTGTATTAAAAAAAAATGATTTGTACTTTTGAATTTTCGTTTATCTAATTTTTCAGCATCAAAGCTTTTTATTAATGTCTGAAGACATGAACAGCGACTCGGAAACACGATTTGGAAAAAAATGCTGGCACCGCCAACCCGACAATAAATCGGCCGCAATTAACGACGTGGTTTTACTAGAGCTACTTGCCCTTCAGCTACTCAACTTCTACCTGAAGGATACTCCAGAAAAGCTGTCCTTAATCGAGGCCTTGGTTCAAAATGCCACATTTGATTTCCTTTGCGGGCAGAGTGAGAACGCACTGATGAGCTGGAAGGAAAACCACTTAAAATTTACTTTTGATGCGTACATCCAAACCAACAAGTTTAAAGCAGGCATTTGCCAGTTTTCGTTGCCGTTTCATGTTGGCATGACACTGGCTGGCCTAACCCAAGAGACCTCCCCTCAGTTGTGGGAAGCTGTTGAAGAAATTGGTTTAGAAATGGGTTTACTCAAGCAAGTTCAAGAAGACTACTTGCACAACAAAGAGGGTTGTGATGGTGATGACATCAGAAATGGAAGATGTACTTGGATTTTCTTAAAAGCTCAAGAGTTGTGTGATGAAAAAGAAAGGAAACAGCTTGATGGGCTGTATGGAAATCCGGATAAAGATTCAGTGGATAGCGTGCTCGGCTTGTATAAAACATTAAACTTGAGGGAAGAATTTATAAAGTTTGAGGATGAAACTGTGAAGAAAATACAAGGTAAAATTGATGAGTTGCCGGTTGATTGTGGAGAAATCAAGGACGTTTTGGAAGATACACTGAACGTAGTTCTAAGACGTGCTAAGGATAATCGGTCATAGTTTGAGCATTTTTACAAAATAAATAGAATAATTGTACAATATGATGAAATTTAAGATTGTCGTTCCACTTGAAAACCATTAAAAAGTTACGCTGTTTTGTTGGGCCAGATAAATTTATTTATGCACATTTCACAACATAATAGCTGTGTTCGTGATATTTAGACATGCTGTACCTGTGTTTAATAGACTGCGAACAAATTTCTGTAATTGGATTTTCCGCATACACGACCACTCTTAGCACGATTTATTTATTTGGTATGCCATAGTAACATTTACTTCTATGAACTTCATACACACGCTCAACTTAGGACCAATATTGGCTTTAACTAAGGAAATCAATAAACTAGTAACATGTTATTAGAAAACGTAAACTCATTTATTATTTAATCCTTTATACGCGACCATTTGCTTTCTCTGTTCTAGAGAATAAGGGAAAGTATGCTTAAACAGTGTGAAATGTCGTGTAATTATATAAACAGTTGATTAAGTAGACATTGCTGTGCATTGTAGATGGTATGGATACGTTTTATTAACATGGTTTCAAATAATAGGACACACAATATTACATAATTTTAGTGATGTTAATTTGAAAGCTTTGACATATTAAAACAAATAGTACAAACCTTTACAACTTGTACGATGCATGTTGCTATTAGTTCTAGAGCACTTCCAGTATTACTTTACTTTCAGTTTCCTGTAGCAAGTACTTAAAAGTATGACATAAAAAGGCAATACTTTTGTCTGTTGAAATTAAATTTTAAACAGTTATTGGAACAATAAAAATGGTATTGGTTTCAATTATCTTGGGGTACACTGCAAATAAAGCATGCAAGTGCAAACACAAATTTACACAAATAGCAAATGCAGAAACGGCAAAAGATGATATGAAGAACCGTTAGGGGAAACATCAAACAATAAAGAGGGAAGTTCAATGAGTCGTCTGTTGTTTTAGTCTTCACGTTCATTGAACTAAATATGCTAACAATGCTTTGCATTTAGATTTTAGACAATGTTCATTATTAGTCCAAGGGACAGACAGTCAATCCGAAAATTACTTGAATTAATTTTTCTTCTAACGTTCTACATTGGCCAAGTAATATCGACTTTATTTGTTGCACAAGTTTGATATATATGTGAGGTACAAAAACGTTTTAGTTTACCATATAGGAACATAATTCGATTTAAAATTTAAATAATTTATTTTTTCTTGGGATTTCTGGCCACGTGGGATGTAGTTGTAATTGTCGAAACGTGTAGTTAAAATTAGGCCAACCAAGCTTATGCAGAAGATAAAGCCGCGAAAGCCAATATATATTTTGTCAAGATAAAAAAGCTACCAGACATTTTTGATTTCAACACTGAAACACGAATAAGCTACGTGTGTGGAAGTGCTCATATTTTCGCAATACGTTGTTTGTACTTGTATTGTAATAACCTGGGCTCTCAATAACTGTGCACTGGGTCTCGCACTATAGCTGTTGCAATAATTACTGTAAGAATTGTAACTGTTTAAAATATATCCGTTCCAATTTTGTATGCTTATTAGTTCTTATTTTGTTGAATCATTTACAAAATCGACTTCAAAATTTCTTATATTTTTTAAGTCATTTTTAAGGGAATTTGGTAAATTCATTAGTTCCAGAACAAATAATAAATTCCCTACCAGAAATCAAAAACCCGTTGACAAACATTTTTTTTCAATCTTCTTCGAAATTTTCCAGTTGATATCTCAAAAGGTTATTGTAAACTGTTTAATTGTCCCACATTTATTCAATTATTGACAAATTCCGCTTAAAAATGCGGTTAGTTTTTGAAGTCGCTTTGAAGGAATTTTTTTAAACTTGACAGTTCCTGAACAAATCACTGAAAAAGTCGGCTTAAAACCTCAATTAATTTTTGAAGACATTTTCATGGGAATTTTGTAAACTAATTAGTTCCAAAACAGATGCTAAATTTTGTACCTAAAATCCAAACCCGCTTGAAAAACATTTTTAATTTCAATTTTTTTCGAAATTTTTCAGTTCACATTTGGACAGCTTTTTGTGAAATCCTTCATGATTCCGCATTTATTGAATCTTTGACAAATTCGGCTTTAAAATGCTCTTCATTTTTGAAGTCATTTTCATGCAGAGCTAGTGAACTGATTCGCTCATAAACATTTGTAAATTTTATACCGTAAATTAAATTCCCTTCCAGAATATTTTACATTTAGATAAACTGGATTTCGGTTGTTTGTATTCACTAAGTTGTAGAACGTTTCGTTCAGATTTTGAAAGCATGGGTTACTTTAAATAAATAGACAAATGCAGAAAGTATCAAATGATGATCTGGAGTTCGGTTACTGGATTTACTTATTTGTATTATGTTTTCGTTCAGATTAAAACGCTGTATTATGGCCGAAAGTGCAACATAAATGATATGACATAAATGAACATAAATGCTCCTTTCGTCTGTTTCGCAGTTTTGGCCGGGATAATGAAAAATATTTTGTCGTCAAACTTTTATATTTTACAATTAAAATTTTCAAAATATGAACCATTTAAATTACATTTTCAAGTTATCAAGAAAGAAAGAAAGAATTTTCAAATTAGATACCTTGTAAAAATTACATATAAGGCAATTTAAATCCATTGACATTTAACTCGGGTTATATATAAATAATAAGTATGTAATATAAGTTACAATTTTGTCAAGAACAAATTTTTATTTTGATACAAGTATTAAACAGCAAGGAAGTTAAGGAAACATAAATGTTCTCTTTTTTCGTTCTCGATGACAAAGTCTGCTTACAAATTTTGATTAATTTTTGAAGTGATTTTCATACCAAAATAGTAAACTGAGTAACTTTCAATTAAAAAAATTTATATTTATTTTTACTCATATTTAATTTGTTTATTTTTAAATGTTTTAGATTTTTTTTAAATAAAAATTGCCTTTTTTGCATAAATTTCCTTTTTTATTATTAAAAATGATGAACGTCATCTAAATGATGTAAACGAAATTTAAATTATGTGTCAAATTTTGCATTTTAAAATATGATTTTACTAAATTTAGTTACAAAATAATTCACACCTTTTAAGTAGCTCTGTTTATACTAGTAAATGTAAAAGTCGTATTTTATAAATAAGGTAGAGCAGAATCACAGTGTGTATTCATTACTTTCAATATTATTTATTTCTGGAATGCCGGCGTCATCTTCAACTGACCACATTTTCAACAATCGGGTTTGAGTAGATAAAAACGGTGTGGAAATCGATCAATTTGTTTTGTCAAATAAAGATCAAGCCAACGCCATCCCATTTAATTTCTTCAGATCGAGATCTAGAGTTGGGAACGATGCAAAAATTCTTTTTGAGCATTTTAATTTCACAATTTTTAGAATTTTTCAAGTATACATTTTCTTTTTTTGTGAACTCCTTAATGATTCCGCAATTATTAAATCATTGACAAATTCGGCTTTAAAATGCCCTTAGTTATTGAAGTCGTTTTTATGCAGAATTAGTAACTGATTCGTTCCTAAATAAATGATTAATTATTTACCGGAATATTTTGCATACAGATGAACTGGATTTCGGTTGTCCGTATTCATTTTGTTGTATAACGTTTCGTTTAGAATTTGAAAGCATATGTTGCTAAAAATAAATTGCCAAATTCCAAAAGTATCAAATGATGAACTAGAATTCGGTTAATGGGTTGATATATTTGTATTATATCTTTGTACAGATTAAAACGCTGTATTATAGCTTAAAGTGTAAAATAAATTAGGTAATTAATGCATCGCATCAATAATACTTCAACAGCTACTCTTGTTTTCCGTTGACAAACAACTTGATTTCGTAGATTAAAGCAACGTTTGAGTTTTTAATTCACATTTTTCCAACCAGAGATAACTGCAAAAAATAGAAAATTAGAGCAGGAGAAGTGTACCTATTTTAAATTATTCTGTGAGTCTTTGGTTTGTCGGTTCCAATTAGCTATGCGAGAATGCATCGCATCAATACTACTTAAACAGCTACTCTTATTTTCGGTTGACCTGCAACTTGGTTTCGTAGTTTAAAGCAACGTTTGACTTTTTAATTCACATTTTTCCAACCAGGGATAACTGCAAAAAATAGAAAATTAGAGAAGCGGAAGTGAACCTATTTTTAACTATTCTGTGAGTCTTTGGTTTGTCGTTTCAAATTAATTATGCGAGCGTGCGTCGCATAAGTAATACTTCAACAGCTACTCTTGTTTTCGGTTGACATACAACTTGATTTCGTAGTTTACAGCTACGTTTGACTTTTTAATTCACATTTTTCCAACCAGGGATAACTGCAAAAAATAGAAAATTAGAGCAGCGGAAGTAAACCTATTTTTAACTATTCTGTGAGTCTTTGGTTTGTCGCTTCAAATTAATTATGCGAGAATGCATCGCATAGTTAATACTTCAACAGCTACTCTTGTTTGATTCATTGACAAATTCGACTTCAAAATGCCCTTCATTTTCGAAGCATAATTATGGAAATTTTATAAACAAACAGTTTGAAGTTGATAAACAAATAGTAAATTGTCTACCAGAAAACTAAAATCCGTTGAAAATAGTTTTTATTTCATTATTTTTCGAAAATTTTTGACTTCATTTTTATGAGAATTTTGTTAACTGATCAGTTAATAAACAAATGGTAGGTGAAAAATTTTCCAGTGAAAAACCAAAGCGAAAGGAATATTTTGTTTCTTTATTTTGCAAAATTGTTCAGTTGATATCTCTGAGAAAACTATTCGTTCAGATTAAGATTTGTTCTTAAAACTAAATTTTGCATTAATAAAAACCCGTAAATTTTTTATTGCTACATGATTGTATATTTTTATTTTTATTGAGGGAACATTTGCATTAAGTGATTTTATTCAAAATTTGTCCTATTTATAATTTAATTGAATGCTACTTTATTAAATATTTTCAATTTTACTGAAGGTGTGCTTAAATTTTGCATTTCGTGAAAATGCTAAGGATTTTTGTAGCTACTTTATTGAATAGTTTCAATTTCATTGAAGGCCTGCTTAAATTTTGCATTTTGCGATTGATGGCGTCTTGACGCTAGACGCTAAAGTATAAAAATGTTATTGACTTGGCAATGTCCAGTTCTTAAGTATAATCTCTATCTAAAACTGTTACATTTAAGTCTGCTACACTAATTGATTATTATTGTCGTATATTTAAATGTTGTCAATTTTTGTTTAATTCTTTTGGCTAAACTTATCAACCTTCTCTCTCCTAACCTTCAGAATTGACTTGCTCTCCGAGGTGTCCACTAGATTTATTTACTACTAAAGACGTACTGTACTCAATCAATTAAATAATCCATTCAGTGCTCACTCGCGCTAGTCATGCATAGCAGTATATCACATTTAATTAAATTATTATTACCTATCATTCGACATTTGGTATATATTTAGGTTTACATGAGGTTTGGAACTTACAGAGTTTACACGAAATATTTTCTATATATTATGTGGATTTTGGCATCAGTTGGACTTACTTGGTTGCCAAATGATACTTTAAACCTAGTCGAATTTCAATAGATTCTACATATATGCATGTTAAATGTAAAAACTTTTACTTAAGGGTTGAGTCAAGATTTGTTATTTTCCTTTTGAAATTATTTTTTCAGATACTGAATCAATTTATCGTTTTTTTTCTAATTTTGCTTAAAATTTCAATGTAAACTTAAATAATAAGTTAACAATGTAGTTTGATAATATCCATGTATGATATCCAATATTGGTATTTTATGTGCCATTTTATATTTAAAATTGAAGCAAATAAAATGGACAACAAAATTTTCCAAAATATTAGTTCGGCAGGATAGTTTTTCGAAATTACATCTTCAGACGAAACCTAATCAACTAGTCATAACAACTTCCTAACACCTTCATTTATCGATCTTTAAATATTATCTTTTTTATAAGCATTTATTTTAAAATGATTTATGTAGAATTAAATTGACTCACATTATTGTTTAGCTGATATACTATATCATCATCATTTATATGAACATATTGGGATTGTAACAAAAGGTATAACGCATCATTTTTCAAATAAAATCAATTTGGATGGAACCATTATCGTAAATTTGCCCAAATATTAAACTGAACATTAAAATTGAAATTTAAAATAGTTCACAAATTAGTTTTATACAAAAAAATCTATTTGATTAAATATAACGTATTTTTTGCTGCAACAGTGATATAATTAAATAAATGGCATATCAAAATGCTAGCACAAATGAAACAAATGGCAACGTAAACAGCAATTTAATTTTACGTACCGAACTGTTACATAATAAAACTTGATTTACGAGACTGATTTTAGTTCTACAATTTACTTAATCGCCAATTGTTTCAGCACTGCACTTGATTTAACAAAAAATGTAAAGAATGCAATTAAATGCACTTTAACCATTATAACCTATCGTTATAATTCACTTGGGTATAATTACGATTAACTGCATCGCTATGTATATACACAATGCATAATTATGATACTAAATTTTTCTAATTTTTTAAAAGCAAATTTCTTACTATTTTAAGTAAGATGAAGCTCATGGATTTTGCTAACATCGGAACACTAAAATATATTTAAAACTCGTTGCACCCTGGCAATGACACCCATTTTGAATAGTATTGTATTGCAAGTAGCCCTTATTGTCATATATTTCGAAAGCTTTGTCAATGCAGATGGTAAATAGATTTTATAATTATAAATTAAATTATCCTAATGAGTTTAACTTCCTATATCCCTAAAACAGAGCTAATACAAATGCAAATTTTACATTTCAGAAAAATGCCTTATCTGCGAGTTTAGCCAACTGGCCAGAAAACATTTAACTGCAAACGACACCTTTCATCCCCGAGGTTGTTTTTCAGAATCAGCTGACAAGCTTGCTGTGCAGAATTCCGCTACCGCAACAACATGCTCATGGGACATTGTGGCTGAGTCTTTCGAAACTTATCAAGTTCTACCAATGCAAAAGAATAAAAAGACTCAGAAAAAATGGCGGTTAGCGCAAACAGGAATTGTGAGTACCCTCAATTTTGGAAAAAAGACACCCGGCGCTTGTGAAAAACTTCAAGTTCCTTACACCAACCTAGAAAAAGGAAAACGACCAACAGTTTTCAGATGCAATTGTGAAACCAACATGTGTAATAAACATTACCCATTATGCAAATGGCTCCGAGCAGCAGATCCTAGTTTGAAAGATCCTATTGGCTGTGTTGAGGATGACACATTTCCATCTGAAAAGGAACCTAATTTATTCAAGGGCTTGATTTATAATAGACTTGATGGTGAAGAGGTTCCTCAATCCGAAATTAATGAAGAAGCTTCAGGCAGTCGAACTTGTGCTGACGAAATTAGTGATATTTATGATGATATCAAAGAGATACAAAATTTGCTCAAAGACGAATTGTAATTTAAAAATTATTATGCTTACTTATTTGAAATAAATTCAATAGTTTAAATCCACTTTCGTGACTACGAAGCATTCGACGGCTCGAACCTCAGCACTAATGTGAACGTCGTCATTAGGTCAAAAATATGATCTGACTTTATTTATTTTAAACCTTTTTTGATAACTTAGAAGTATTCAGTTTAGAATAATTTAGGATGAAATAAATTACCCTTAATTTTTATTGCAATATATAAACTTGAAAATGTGTATCTGGAATAAGATAAGATCCATGATTGCATTGATCGAAAATTTATGCGCATGTCTCTAATAGATATATATTGTAATACAAAGGCGCACCAAAATAATAAATGTTTTACTTGAGATCTATGTTTTGGAGATATTTAATCCCAAAATAACAAACTATTAAAATTCCTGACAAATGACGTTAGTGAAACACTAAAATTCTAATCCTTTCGTATAAAATAATTATTCATAAAAAATATTATGTATTTGGAATGTAAAGTGATTCTTGTTAATATTTTTTTAGATATGCAGTTACAAGACAATGAAACTTGCATTAACGTCCTATTGTATAAAATATCAGCCATATATTTATTTGCCTAACCTTAAATTACTCCAAAATCCAGATTAATAAGCATTTATTATACTCTTCTTTGAGAAGCTGTACTGAAGCTGAGAGAAGTTATTTGAGCAAAAATAAATAACTTCGTTTACCAATTTTCGAAATGGCAAATTTTGTTCTGCCACTGATCCTGATTATTTTATACTTCGAAGCCTTTACCAGCGCAACCAGTAACTCAATTTTAAAATTTTATTTTTATTTAAAAGGTTGATGTTTAAAGTCCTGAAATAAATATTAACTTTATTTTTCAGTGAAATGCTACTTTTGCCCTTTCGAACCTCACGTTTTGAAGCATTTAACTCCAAACGACACCTTGAATCCTCGTGGCTGTTACTCAATACCAGTTGACGGTTCGTTTCACAAAATGGGATACCCTCAAACTAAAACTTGCTCATGGGATATAGTACGGGAGCCTTTCGAGTCTGTCTTCGATCCATCTCATGAACTCGGTAAAACCGTTCCAAAAGAATGGCGTCTAGCTCCACCCGGTCTTGTGACTCAACTTCTTTTCAGAAATGAGAATAATAAACCCAACTCTTGCGAACTTCTTGAAATTCTATATGGTTTCACGAAATTTGAGTCAAAGGTAAAAATTATTAGATGCTATTGTGGAACCGAGCTGTGTAATAAAAATTGGCCATTATGCAAGTGGGTTCGCGCTGCAGATCCAACTTGGACTAATCCTCTTGGTTGCGTTGAGGGGGATAAATTTCCTTCTGACAAAGAACCGAAATTATACGAGGGCTTTGTTTATAAGCGACTTGATGGTGAACCGGCTCCTGAGGCAACACCAGTTGGAAAACGTACATGTGATGATAAAATGAAGGATGTATACAAGGGAATTGAAGAGTTGGAAAAGTTACTCAAAGACGAAATGTAACGGGTCAATTTAATTTTGATTTATATTAATAATAACAGTGAATTCCTAATCACAAATAGTTTATTTTTTAGATGTATGTCCTGCAGTAAGAAATTTAATTCAACTTGGACTCAATTACTTACCTCATATCTGAAGTTGAAGTAGAGTACAAACTGGAGTTCATAAGCAAATTAAATCTTCTTTTAAACCTGGTGTCGTGACAATTTTACGCAATTCGCAAAAAAATATATAATAAAGTATAAGTACATTGTGTGAGGAATTTAGTAAAGCTTGATTGATTTAAAGCGCAAGATATATTTTTTATAGGTCTACTTTTATAAAACATCTGAAGTAAATTCATATAATTTTTTTCTGTTAAGTATTATCTACCGAAACACTTAATGAATTATTAGATTTGATTGATTTTCATTAATAATCTATATTACAAGAGAGTCACCGGAAGTAATATGCAATTAAATTTTTATCACCATCTGTTTTGACTGATATTAGTTAAAATTAATTCTTCTTCTAATTTTTCATGTGTAGTATGCGAATAGAACAGCTACACAGAATTTTGCTGAAATCAACTCAATAAATCCTTAACTTTATTTTAGTGTTGTTTTTGCAATGAATATCATCCGAAGTAATTTTTTTCTGGAAGTGACCCTGATTATCATATACTTGAAGTCTTTTACCGATGCGGCATACACACGTAAACAGAGTTTGAAATAATAATAAGTATATGTACTACTTCCTCAAAAAATACTCATTAAGTAGTATTAAATTTTATTCATTTCAGATAGATGCGGTCACTGTAAATTTGAACCTCATGATAAGAAGTATTTAACTGAAGATGACACCTTGGATCCTCGGGGTTGTTTCGTGATGCCTTCGAGAATTGGATCACAGAAATACACATATCAGACATACACTTGCGGATGGGATATTGCACTAGAACCATTCGAAGTATTCGAGAACACAAATCCAAAAGTTTGGCGGTTAGTTCCACCGGGCTATGTGACTACTCTTTTGTTTGGCGACCATAAGAATTCAACGAACATGTGTGAGCATCAAAATATACCTTATGCTCACACGCCAAATGGAACAATTATAAAAATCATTCGATGCTATTGTGGACCTTCACTGTGTAATAAAAACTGGCCGTTATGCAAGTGGATTCGCGCTGTAGATCCTAAATATACTAATCCTGTTGGATGCGTTGAGGACGATGAGTTTCCTTCTAAAAAAGATCCGAATTTATACCAGGGTTTGGTCTATAAAAGACTTGACGGTGAGCCGGTTCCTACTGGTTCTAATACAGTTGGAAAAACCGTGCAGCCAGCTCAACCTCCGCCAATTGTAACAACGGAAAAAGCACCTGAACCGCCGCCAATTGTTACAACCGAAAAAACGCCGCAACCTACGCCGATTGTAGCAACCGAAAAACCTACAGAATCGAAAAGCTCTGGAGGTCGAACATGTGGTGACGAAATTGATGAAATATACAATGGAATTAAAGAGATTCAACAATTGCTCAAAGATGAATTGTAATTAAGCAAATTTAAATTATATTTTATTATTCACTCGTATTTTATTTAGTTTGACAGACAAGTTTAATTTGTGTATATAAAATGTATAAGTAAGTATTTTTAAAGTATTTTCTAATAGAAAATATGTTTGGAGTAGTTTTTAAAAAAATGTGGTAAGAAAAGTGCATTACGATTATTTTATTGGAAAAAATAATTAAACGATTCCACTTCCAAATTATTGATAAAAATAGTCTTCCATTAAAAGTATGTTAGTGACAAGAAGTTAAAATATTTATCTTGTAAATGATTTTAGCTCGCGTTATATGATAAGGAAATAAATTATGTCCCATTGTGTAATCCGTCATCCTAGAAATTACTCTAGCAACAAACAAAACGAGAAGAATGTAAAATTCTGATATGAAACTACCGATGCGGCGTGAAATATGATGTACATATCCGTATATGTATGCATGTACTTGATCAGCTATTGATCCTGCATCAGAATCGGCAGTGAATAAAATTGCCATTTAAAATGCATGTGACCTTGTTACCCCGATATCTCGGGTCACATGGGGTATGGGGCTCTGAAATGCATTCCATTGTGATCAGTTTTTGATTCTGTGTCAGAATCAACAATAAAAAAATTGCCATTTAAAATGCATGTGACCTTGTGACCCCTATATCTCGAGTCACGTTTGACCCCCGGGTCTGAAATTCAATCCCATAGAAGGTCTTGACCTGGGGTGTCTGTGTACCAAATTTGGCGTCAATCGGTCAAGTAGTTTGTGAGATATCGTGTTCACAGACAGACACACAGATACACACACACACAGACAACATGTTAAAATCATTAACTACCTAGCTTCGCATCGGTAGTTAATAACAGCGGAACTCATATAAGCTATTATGTTTTCATTGGAGTTCTATTTACGATCAGTAGCTTTGCTACGTAACTAATGCAGAACAAATTAATTCACTTGTGACCATTTCAAAATACGGTACACTAAAGAATACTGCATATTTCCAATACCAAACCAAGGAATATTTAACAACGGAAAATTCACAATGACAACCGTTTTATATACGTTTGGTGTCCAATTTGCCCTTATTCTCCTATATTTCGGAACCTTTATCAATGCAGACCGTAAATACCTTGATAAATAATATTCCTCTTAACCAGTTTTACTTATTAATTCTGAAGTACTAAAACATGTTAATCTAACATTTTAGATAGATGCTATGTTTGCCCATTTGACCCAAATATTAAGAAACGTTTAACTGTCAACGACACAATACATCCTCGTGGCTGTTTATCGCTCCCTGCTGAAAAACTGTACATACAAAAGTCTCTTAACGCAAAAACGTGCACATGGGAAATCGTACTAGAATCTTTCGAAGCTTTCGAAAATGTACCCGAAGCCAACAATAAACCAGCTACCAAAAAATGGCGCCTACTTCCTGCGGGACTTGTGAGTGTTCTCAATTTTGACAAAAAGAGTAAAGCTGACGTTTGTGAAAAACTTGAAGTTAGTTATTCCAAGACGGCGGAAGGAACAAAGCAAAAAGTTTTTAAATGCTATTGTGGGCTCGAATTTTGCAACAAAAATTATCCATTATGCAAATGGCTTCGAGCAGCAGATCCTAGCTTGACGGATCCTGTTGGTTGCGTTGAGGATGATATATTTCCGTCTGAGAAGGAACCAAATTTGTACAAAGGTGAGATTTATAAAAGACTTGAAGGCCAAGAAGCACCTACATCTAAACCAGTTCAAAATGCCGACGAACCACCTCAACCAAAGCCAATTACTACTGAGAAACCCAAAGATTCCAAAAGCTCCGGAAGTCGTACGTGTGCCGATGAAATAAATGATATATATAATGGAATTAAAGACATTCAACAGTTGCTCAAAGATGAGTTGTAATTGAGCAATTCAATTTGAGTATTTATTTACTACAGGTATTGTTCTGGTTTTGCGCCAAAATGTTTTTATTATTCCCTATCAGCTGCATTTTGTTGCAAATGTTTCCCATCCACAGGCAGTTATTTAGTTTAACAAAAACTTGAATAAAATTTGTATTTTTGTGTCAAATTTTTAAATTATAAATGCGTAAATATGTTCTCAAAGTTATGGCAATTTGCCACCAATTTTAAAATTGACTTGTACTGCAGTAATCAGTAATACCCAAGATTTCATTTTTGATCCGTAAAATTTGTGTTTGCTAATCAAAATCCTGTGTAAAAATAAGGATATGTTTATACAACATACACTTATATTACACATATGAAGACTCGATTTGTTAATTTGTATTGGACAATCATAGACACGGTGTGCAAATAAGGATATGATTGATACAAACTTTATACACAATACACAATTCTATTACACACATTAAGAATATTTGCATTACGTAAATTTGTATTTGCAAATCAAAATACTGTGTGTAAACACAAATACATTTTCTAGAAATACTGCATATAATTTGTGTTTAGAAATAGCACTTAAAATGCTTGAAAACTCAACAAATGGCTTGTAAAAAATGTATTCTTTCTGGGCGTGAACTAGGCTTCAATTAGTTAGTTGCATATGCCCTGCAATCCGAATGATTTAAAGAAGAAAATCGACAACTCAAGCATCAGTTATTTTGAATAACACAATACCTACACAAAATTACCTTATTGTGCATTATTTTCAAGTCTCTATGTGTTAAAGAAGGCTGCAAGACAATAATGCTTAACCATTTTCTACATTTTACCGTTGAGTTCCTTAAAATGCCTTAAAATGGGCAAACTTATAGTAAACGTATTTTTTTCTGAGCGTGAACCCGTTTCTGAATTGCTTCTGTTTTTTGCACATTTCATGTTAACCAGGTTAATTATAATACTTAGCAAATCTATTATTTAAGTCTCAACAAGCGTTCCATTAGCCCCTGTCACAAAAGTCTCCTTGAAAACCCGACAAAGAGTTACTTAAGCTTTTGCATGGCTATAAAATTGTGCTCAAAATTTGTGAGGCAGTAAATTTTCTACTTTACAATGTGATAAACATTTTTTGCATTTTAAAGCATGTTTCAGGACAATAATAATTTTGACTCCCAATACTTTTTTTGAATTCGTCTAATAAATATATTTGTCATGTATTGTTTGTCATGCTAGTTGACATGTCATGTAGTCATATAACTAGAGTAGAATTTTGTTGCGTTTGCAGGCAGTCATCTTGGCAGGTGCTTATGGAACGCTTGTTTGTACAAAAACTGAGAGAAGGAAAAGAAGGAGAGAGGAAGAGCAGAATGCTGATTGGAAATGTAAGTACGCGCAGTAAAGCGTGCGTAAGTATGATTTCGGGTGGTTTTAACTGATCACCAGTCCACTAGACGTCCAATTTCTGTGGTTTTGATGGTTACCATCGTAATCAGCACACTAAAATCTACTAGAAAAGCTATATTTAAACCTAATATCAGTGTACACACTGGGAACATATGCTTGTGAGTAATTCTTAAAGACAATCTGAACCATTTATCCACACGCATGTAGCATAAAGGGAAAATCGTTCCAGACGATAGGCTGTCATGGACACTTTTGCTCCACACCCAAGACGACAAAAAAAAGAATTCAATGACTAAAAATGCACGCATGAAATGGTTAAAAAAAATCCCAAGTCACAAAAATATGATAATGATAATACAACTAAACGAGTCAGAAATTGAATTGGTGTAAATACGAGTTTGAATAGTAAAATAATTATTAATAGATAGACACATGCATATACAAGTATGTATGTATGTATACCTGAATACTCCAACATTACAAAAAAACAATATTATGACACCAAAGTAGCCTACCTACAGCATAGCACTCAGCACGTTAACTTACTATTCAAAAAACATTCATATGCTTATAATGAAATGTTATATTCCACAAGCTGAAATTCAAAGCAAAAAGTAAGCTAGTTCCACAAAAACTCGATAGGCGGATCTCAGAATGACCCTGTTGGTTTGTGATCAGGAGACGTGATTTGTGTGATAATTTATTAATTCATATTTATATAATCAGTTGGTGGGGATTTTGGTGGGACGCAATAATAGAGTCGACTTCTTATTAGTATACCTTTATCTTAATCGATTATATAGAGACGAAATTTGTTAGTCGAACTTTTTTTATTGTCGAATTGTACATAATCGACTGCTGCATTGTTGACTTTTTTTAGTCGACCTTTAACAGTCGAACATGAATAATGTCGAACTTTTTTAGTCGACCAGAAACAAATATACTTAGTACGGATGGGAGTGTTGGGTTGTGTTTAGTTAGGTTAGGTTCGGTTAAATACGGATGGGTATGTTGGGTTGTCTTTAGTTCGGTTTAGTACTGATGGTAGCGTTGGGTAGTTTTTAGTTAGGTTAAGTTAGGTCCGGTCTAGTAGTGATGGGATCATTGGGTTGTATTTAGTAAAGTTAGATTCAATGGAGCTTAAAACTACCGAAAAATGAAATTCGACTATTTCCGACTAAATTCGATTAATAAAAGTCTACAAAACGAATGTCGACTAAATTGATTTCTTCTAAAATAGTTCTACTAATACGATTTCGTTACTAAAATTTCAACAATAATTTTAATGTTGACTACAAAATTTCTACAAATAAAATTCTACTAATATGGTTATGCACTAAGACCTATTCGACTCTATTATACCGACCCGATTTTGGTACATGGAGATTTTAGAACGTGGAGATTTTTGGTTTGTGGAGATTAAGGTACGTGGAGATTATTGTGCATGGAGATTGTTGTGTGTGGAGATTTGTGTCTTTGGAGATTATGCCCTAAAAGCATAAATTCAAACTTCCGCGTATTAAAAACAACAGCTTTAGCCAACCGCGTAGCGACTGCATAGGTCGAAATAGAAGGTATTAACGCAACACAGGGCAAAATAAATCATGTAAACATGAGACAAAAAAGTGCCAGAAATAATACAAATCAAATCATGTAAATGGTAAAACTGGCTGCGCCGGTAAATGATCACTTGTTCAGTTTAACGTCGTTTTGTCAAATAATTAAACATGTTATTTTTTAATTAGGCATATTTCAAAAACTATTGAGTTTTGGACTTAGGTCTCTTTACAAAGTTTCATCCCAACACTATAATCTATCGATTGGTACAATAAAAAAATCGCCCATTTAAAATGCATGTAACCGTAAATTAGCCGTTACTCAAAAACAGTTTGACCGATTTGGCCCAAAGTCAATAGGCTCTGTCCCATTGGCCATAGGAATGTGCATACCAACTTTCATATAAATCGGTTGAACCGTTCGGAAGATATCGTGGATACAGACATCCAGACTGACATACAGACTACTTCTCCCCCTATCATCCATCGATCCTATAAAGTACCATTCTGGCATTTCGTAAAATGATCTCACCCGAATGAACTTAAATTATAGGTAAATGAAAGACGCCCGGCTGAGATCAATGCAACACACCTTTGACAATTACCTCATTTCTAAGGAATCCCTGAATAAGACTAGTCACTAAGCACCGCAGGTGAGTGCGGTTTGACCAGAACTCGTAAGATCTCTGAAGTTAAGCAACGCACTCTCGCCGAAGCAGTTGGATG
>JAQFZH010000069.1:0-60145 GCA_034695485.1 Entomobrya nivalis | reverse complement strand
CTCGTGATATTCTCATGATCCGCTTATAGCAGAGATTTGTTTGTGGTGTGTGTACCGGTGACGGGTATGATGTGTGATGTCGGTGTTGTTACAAAAAGCAAAATGATGGGCGGATGAGTAAGAGAGAAAGGGACACCGGTATAATCATTGTCGTTATGATCGTTCTATACCACTACCATCACCTCTTACTCCTCATCAAGAAGAGGAGAATTGAGAGATGTGCGGCAGAGGGGAATGCAGATGCATACTAATTTTTTTCTTATGCTCACCCATGTATAAAAAATAGAGGAGAGAGTGAAGAGTGAGCCCTCTGCTCTGCTCCTTTCATATTAGTACAAAGTGAGTCTTTGCATTTTAATGAGTTTTTCTCCTCTTCCTTACTTTTCATTCGTCTGTCTGGTTTGGTTTGTTTTTGCTTTCGATTGCCCATGGCTTCTAGTCTCATACGTTCCCCTTTTTCTCTCGTGTAAGCGGCTACACAAGACTAGGGTCTCTTGTCCTCATCAGCGGCAAAAGCAGTGCCAGAGTGATGGTGGTGGCAGATGCAGGGAGAAAATCAGAAGAAGGAACATGATACAAGTTGAAATGGAGGATGTTTTTTTTCGGAGGCTCTCATCTCCTTTCTCCTTGCTTACCTGTGGAAAAATAAAAATTGAAGGCTTTTCTTTCTACTTTGTCTCTCTCGTTTCTATTCCAGTTGCACTAAACTAGTCTCAGCTTTTTAGAGTTCATGATGTAGTGGTTGATGGTGATATCAGGGTAGCTGGTAGAGATGTTCTATATATTATGTAAATGAATGTCCCTTCGGACCACTACAACTTAAAATGCCTGGTTGACTTGCAAGAGAAAGAATCATAGCAAATTGGAACTTTTCAGTTTGTATGCCACAGAAGCAAAAATACATACACGAACATCCGTTGTCATATGAATTGAATGGAACTATTCTCATTCCTTTTTCTTTTACCTATCTCACATTTTATGTATGTTTACAAGTTCGTATGTTCACATGCTACACAAATAAATATTTAATTTTAGTGCTCACTAAAGGGATAATACCAACAACTAGTTTTTGTGCCTATTTGGTCTTTCCATCGCCGTACATATTTCATTTTTCTTCAATCATAAGAAAAACTATTTGACGGGATGGTGAAATACATACAAGCAAAGTATCCAGACGTTTTTTATGTTTTATTTTTGTCTGTGTACCAATCCGAGTTTATTTGAGACGCCTGGTCTATAAATCTAGTTTTGCGAATTTGAGATTCCTCATCATACCTTATGTTTTGCCTTACACAATGTGGATAAAGCTCCTTTTTGAAATTATGTGATATTGCTACTATTATACAAAATCCTTTCATCTTTCTCCTTTACACATGCCATTCAATTTGACCACATTACTGAAATAGGAAACATTTTAGTTGATTTTGTATTGGGATAGGAACAATGTAAAAATAGCAGAGTGTCTAGCGAATACTCCAGATAATAAACGAAAAGGAACTAAGGGGCCACAGTAAAGTTTGCTTTACAACCGAAACATTCTCCGAACTCACATTTCACTAAAATAAAAGCAAAATTACAGAAACAACAACAACATTTCATTGTTTCTCGCCAGAGCAAAAGAGACGACAGATTGATTTGCTAATGCATGCAACATACCAAAGGGGATTTACAACCGTTTTACATTGTAGTCTCATGTAGCAATATCCTATCCTCAGCAGCTCAGCAACCCTGACTGCTCCCACCTCCATTTCACCGTGATCAAGATCAAGAACGTTGTACAATAAACCAGTAAACTCTCTAACGTAGTTTCATAGTTTAGTTTTACTTGGCTGCTTCATTGCCCCTCCTGTGTTCCTCCTCCGCCAGTACCACCAGCCACCACTACCGCCATCAATTCAAAAGATAACATATAACATTATTTATAACAAGCAGTGTAGAATGGAGTGGCCTTCGTATAAATAAGATGATAATATATTGATAAGGCACCAGCAGTTACAAAATATAAATATATCGCTATTGCATTCCTTTCTAGTTGGAGGAATCCAGCATATTTTTTTTTCTTTTTTCCCTCTAGAATTGCACATATGTGAGTTCTATAACACAAGTATCAAGTGCATAATATTATTTGTAGGTTTTCCATTGTTCATTAATATTATGTACATAATAATATTATTATCTTGTGTATCTTGCGGTAACGTTGGTGAAAGTGGTGCCAGTGAGGGTGGTGGTCATGTGTGTCGGTGGTTCTGGTGGCTATACCCGACGAAACAAGGAGACCCTTTCTTACTCAACAAAAAGAGGAAGAAGACTTCTCTCGAGTAAAATTATGACAACGACCAGGACCAGACGCATAGGAAAAGAGGGTTTGAAGAAGCCAAATCCAAATGGGAAAGATAGAAAACCACAACGGCAAAGAATAGTGAGAGGGAAAATTTAGCACAAGAGAGAACATATGCACTAGTCTAGAAATAATAGTGATGATGTTCTGTTGCTGGGTTGATAGTGAGTTGGGTTTGTTGATGCTTTTGCACTACATGGAAAGTGAGTGGTTCGGACAAAAGAATTTCTCTGGAAATGAGAAAGTCGTCGACACAACGATGCATGATCAAGATGCGTGTACGTGTGTCCTTGTCACCTTACTCTTCCTTTATATTTTAATCTCTATACATTCCATGTTAATGATGCTGATAATAATAAGGAGGAACTATACTCGGGTATTTTACATTCATTTACTTCATCTTCAAGTTAGATTTCTCTCGTTTTGTCCTTATCGCACACTTTCACCCTCCTCTTCACGTGCACATTGTTGACTTGTTCTCTTCAGAGCAAAGTTTGCATTTTAAAGTACAACCAACCTTTACTTCGAATGCTTGGGTATATTTGGGCACTCGACTTGACTTATCGTTTTGAATAGCATTTTTTCGTGGCGAATAACAATAATATATTATGTCAGAGTGCATTAATCCTTTCACCAAGTCAGTTTATGTATACGTAAATATAAAATGTATAAACGCTTCTTGTTAAAGCACATTTTAGAACACTGATGTCGGGCGTAGCTTTTTGGAGAATAGCAGGTGAAAAAATGTGAAGACAATTTTAGTACTTTTAACTTTAATAAGATTATTTAGTGCCCGCCTTAAAATATCGCATATGAAGTATCGTATATCGCATCGTATCGTATGTCTGTATCTTGTTCATTCTTCTGCATGTCTGTCGCCCGATAAATCGAAAACTATTAGGAATTCCCTATTTCTGTTTTTGCAATTTACATTTTATGGTATTGAGTTCATGGTATCATAGAGAAATAATAGATAGATCAGAGGAGAAAATCAAATTGTGTAAATTTGAGAGTTGATTGCTCAAACTCATTGTCAGTATGTAAGAAACTATAAGTATTTAGAGGTGTACAAACCAAAACTGACTCAAATTCAATTTGTAACACTACGCGACTACAAAAAATGTTGGGAAATGCAAAAAAAATTTAATTTTAAAGCGAACAAATGCTAACAAGGGGCTTAGACTCCGAGTCTAGTTTTTATTTTGTTTTTGTTTAACAACGAGTACTTATTTCAATCGTTACAATGGTTTATTTGCTCTCTGCTTTCACATGAGTTACTAGATCACTCCAATTCAAGAAATATTTTTACATGCTATCATACTTGTTTGTAAAGTTCGTTTTTTCTATCTCTTTGGCTCTCAGACAACACGAAGAGTCCATTACTCATGTTATATAAAGTTATTTATTTTACAAGTGCAAAGCACGTTCGTTTTATCATCCACTGAACATAGACTTGAAAGTGAATATGATGAGCATTTAATATTACATAACCCGAAGCAAAGTAATCCAAAAAATGGGGCTGTGGAATAAAATAAACTTGACTAGCTGGCTACAACATAACCCACTAGACTTCAGCCATTTTCACTGTTGTTATTGTTGTTGTACAACAAGACGTGGACCAACCACACCAGAGAAAAAAATAAATGAAGGAGTATAACAGCCAGCATAAGACGAGTGGCTGATAGCTGAGTGGTCGGTTGGTCATGATCATGATGATGACGATCAAGTAACCTGCCATAAAGGGAGCCCTTCTCCCAACTTTTATTTCTCCGTCACATTTTGACTGACTTATATTTCTCCTATTCTCATTCTTTATTTTTTGTGCTTCCGCTTTCTTTCCGAAGACCACTACTATTTGTATTTATGATCTTATTCCAGTAGTGTAGCTTGTATTACGTAATATCAGATTTTTTTTCGTTGATTCCTCCACCACACACTATTATCAAATAGCCCTTTTTTCACCAATTGCCTTTCACATGTTCATATAATATCTAATAGCAGTATATAGTGAGCATTAGCCCAAGTTGTACTTACATCATGATTCATGATCATCTTAGCAAACTGTACGTTCTCCCATGCACTACCCACACATTTATATTTGTGCATGCAGTTATACATATTTTTCCTCAAGAGGAACTCCACTTTCATTTCCAACTTCAACTTGACTATTTTTTCTCACTGAACTTGTTCCCAATTTTTCTCCGTTTCTTTTCCTCCCTCATTCCCTCTTTTCCTTTTCTCCCTTGCTTGGGGACATTTTTATCTTGTGTAAAAAAAGAGGCCATTGTAGTAATGTCTATGTGCTTGCGCGTGTGTGCAGTGCATATAAATATATACACAGAGGGAGATAGACATGCTGCTCACTTTCTCCTTGTGATGTATAAAAACATTACTTATTATAATCTTAAAAGTATTTTATTTTTGCAAACAGTATTCATATTCATATGTATTTTGCCGCCTCTCTCCTAATATTTTTTTTGCTTGTTGCAATAAGAAAAATAGGCAATGGCTGTGTGATATTTGATGTGTTGGTTTGGTTACGTTTAGTTTTGTGCATGTGGACTGAATACGTAAGCAAAAATTTTGTGGGGATGTGTATTTTTTTTACTGACGTAGTAGACGTGTTCTTGAGAAGTAGTAAGATAGAGATTCAAACATGAACCCTTTTTCTCACCATGCTTTCTCCTCTACTTCTTCGCCTTGTGGCCATCATATCAGCAGAGAAAGAAAAATTTACAAGAGAAAAACGGAAGAGGAGAAGGGACTCAAGCAAAAAAGGAGATACATATTTTTTCTTAGTTATTCACAACTTTTCTCAGTTTTTAGTTATACTTTATTTGATGGTGGTGGAAGGCTGACAATACTAAGAAAAATACAAAAAAGCCATATTGCTGCTATGTATACGACTAATATCAGTAAATAATTCCACTCGCCAGATCCGTGAAACTACAGGATTGAAGTAACGGCAACGTCACAAGTAATATTCTATGAAGAGCGATGAGTAGAGAAATATGTGGTATAATAGTCTATGGATATCCTTAGTAAAGGAACCAATGGCCTCCCGCCCTTTTTCTGTGATATCAACTATTATTATTATTATCAAGATGCCACGATTTACATCACTTTCCTCTTCTTTTTTCTTGCATGATCATCAGTTTTTCCTTTATTCTATTATTCCACCTCCCTTTTACCACTCTCTTGACCAGACCTTCTCATTTTCCCCGTACTTTGGCACTGTAATAGCAGAATTATCTTCGCTAACTTAGAAGGTTTCCTTCCGATCTTATATGTAAAAACACATGCTATACTAGATAATTAACTACATTATACATTCGTAAAAGCATATGTGGCCCTATACTTGGTGCTACATACAATAGGAACAATTCAAAAAGAAAAAAAAAAGCCTTAAGGGATATATGACGACATGAGTGTGACAGAATGTGTGCTTAGTAACAATAACCAACATCTTGTATTTGGAGTCTTAGTGTGATAAAGTGGTAGTGTCATGATTCAAAGGACTCTCATGAGCAAGGTGTATGAACATTTACTTGCAACGGATTTTGCATACCAGATGTTTTAGTTACCTAGGTGTTATCGCTAAATTCTGTAAATTTCAGAACAATATTGGCATGTAGTACATTTTAAAATATAAACTGTAACATATAATATAGCATAGCATATAACATTTTGAATTTAACTCATAAGAACGTTAATCAGCATCCATAAGAAGTTTTTGCAATTTTAAATCGTAAATAAAAATATTCCATGAATAAAAATATTTGATGACAGATTTACAGCTAGTCAGACAGTCAAGATTTCCTTATAAGGTGATGTTTCGTTGCGTACTGCTGCGATACTAGAAATACTTAATAAAAAGAACAAAAAGACGAAACTACCATATTTTTAAGTAGCCGAAGGCAAAAAGTTTTTTCTGTTTGCTCTGCTGCTGCTGTTTCTTTTTTATATTCTACAGATTTTGACAGTTAGTAAGTAGAAGTCTCTACGATGCTGGATGCTGACAATGATGTCGGTGGTGGTTCTATGTCTATGTGCCTCTCTCAAAAAATGTTGAGTGAGTTTCATTTATCAGGTATCTTGTATAAGAAAGACATTTATTTTTGACTAGCAGCGTTCCATAACATAACCTTTCATCCTATTTTTATGACGACAAAATACGACCCAACTTTTTTATATGGAAGTCACCAATCTTGCCACTGTTTTTGTCAGTCGAAAAAAATGGAAAGAAAGAGCTAAAGGTTATTCAAAAAGTTATTCCTCTACATTTTACTGACAGAACTGAATTAATGATGAAATGCTAATAGTTAATAATATTGACGTGCGTAGCAGAGACATCTTTCAAGTTTTCTTTTTTGTGAATTTGATGAGAAAAATGAAAGGATTATTTTTGAGCCAATAATGGGATGTAAACAATGTGACAGTTATGTCATGACCATATAAGAGTACGATTACAGTGATGATTACACTTGCTACCAAAGCATGATGCTCACGACTGACTGCAGAATTAGAAAACGACGTGGTGCTATTGAAAATATCAATGACGTAGGTATAAAGAAAGTGGGAGGGGAAAATATCAAAGTATGGTTACGACAAGAACATGAGATAGGTTGTTCATCCAGAAAAAATTTGGGCAGTTTTTTTACTTGCTAATCCATACCAGACCAGTCATCATGTAAATATTTACTTTTATTTTTTATTCTGCGCTACAAAATATTATGTACTAAACATACTACAGTTAGTGAGAATAGACGAAGTGTCGGCAATTTTTAAATATTTTGACTCACTCGAAGAAAAGTGATGATAAGTATGATTACGTTAAAATGTATGAATGAAATTGTATGCTTTTTATTTTTATATTGAAATGCCTTCTTGGTAAATCTGTGTTCACAAACTGCGGGGAAATGAATGAGGAGAGATTTCATAGCGATCACACACGTGACAAACCGACAGACGTTAAAGAGCTGCCATTACTAAACACTGCTGATAATATGAAGTTTAGCGGTTGCGACTAAGGCTTAATTTTGAGTTCTCATGAGATATACAAAGTTCAGAAATAACTGAAGCATTCTCTTGAAGCTAGTGGAACAAAATTGATGTAAAACTAGCATTTATTTGAAAAGTCAATATCAGTGGTCAGTACGATAGCTGCTTATGATATGTATGTGTCCTATTGGGTCGATTGTTATTGGAAATTGTGTAAGTGTATGAATAATGATTACATTAAACACTACTGGTACATCATTTTTCACTGCAAATTCTAAGCAAAAATGTAAAATTGCTGCAATAAGTTTTTAAGGCAAAGGGGTTACGAGAATGAAGGTATTTATGTATAAATAGTCAATTTCTGAAGTCGCAGTTGAAATGCAATTATTAGTGACATTATTCTTTTTGACGCATGTTTGCTTTCATCGGCAATTTTGTTGCTATTTTTAAAAAACAACTTTGGATTGCATTCATATTCATATAAGCTTAATCATGAACATTAACTTCTCATTGTCTACATCGAGGTTTCGCAGAATGAGAAAAGTCTGATGATGATAATCGAAGTTATTGAATCATCTTAATCTTAACTTCATAACAAAATAAAACAGGTAAAACATGTGGTAAAAAATGCCAGAATCAAAAATGTTTTCTGCGTATACTGCATTACCTGATTGCGCCCAATGGGAACTGCCCATATTTGTTTTTATTTTTAATCTATAGTGTAATTTCATAGACGTTTTGTGATTTTTTTTTTATTTCTTCGTAGTGTCAATTGGAACTTAATTGATAATTTTGACGTAGTCTAATGTTTTTCCAATTTTGTAGGTTACATAAGAATAGGTCACGAATAATCTTTGAAATATAAATGTTATTCTGATTTTAAATCTGTTTTTTAACAAAATGCGTTTTATTCCATTTTGCCTTTAGAATGCTTCCACAAAATTGTACATACCTTTCTCAACCGTCAAAAATTTCAAAACTATCTTACATTGCAATAAGTCGTCATGGAAACCAATCGTTTGGGCAATAATTTTATTTCATTATCACCGAAATACGGCTGTTTGATAATACAAGTTATTTTGATGCACTTATACTTAAAGTTTCATGCAAGTCAGTTTGAAGCGTTACGACACTAGAACATGGACAAACAGACTCCTCCCTAGTCACCTCATAAAGTTACTCTGGAACTTAATAAATGAGAGTGAGAGATTAGAAAGCACGCAAACAAGTCAAGGCGAAAAATCATGGAGCAAGTAGCAGTAAATGCAAAAGTGTGTGGATCATATTATGATGATGTAGACGACATGAGGAAGCGATGACAAAAAATTGCTGCAAGCAGCAACAACATTTTATCGAATCGAAGGACAATGACTACGAGGACAAATATATACATTTCTCTATATTCTTACTTGCTTCCTTCCTGTTTTCTGTTGTGACAGCTGGGCATACACACAATATCTCCATCACACGTTTGAAATCAGGAGCAAATTTGTAGTTGTTGGAAGAAGTCACTTCTAGTTTGCATATATACACTGCTGCCATGATCCTCCATCAGATCAGATTAGAATACATCGATAAAGCCTTGTATAATTTCTGCTCATATGTATAAGTAGACAAGGATGAAAAATAAAATTTACTTTTAAATCCGCAAAAATTCTCCTATCTATAATGGAGTTTAACATTTTTGCATGCAATGCTATTCATAAACTTAATATTATTACTTACGGGAGCGCAGCGCGGCATTCTCCAAAAGAAATTCGCTGCTTTTGCAGACAAGCCATTCGAGAAAAATGTTGTATATGCTTGTGTACTGTGTACATTCAAGTTTAATATTTTTGGCAGATGCTCGGAAGAGGAGATGATGATGCTGCTCATTTTATTCATCGCATCATCCTCATAATCTCTCTCTTGGTCTCATGTGTGCTTCTTGCTCTGACCGTTAGTTTGCCACCGTTTTTATGATGCACGATACGTAATATTTTTGCATGTTAGATGGATGGACGGTTTACTGTTCTATCATCATCAACAGTGTCCCCGGTGACCTACTAATGCACAGAAATGAAAAATATATTGCTTTTATTATTTTTCTCCTCAAATGCTTTGCTTACCTTTTGAAATCATCGCCATCGCCATTAAGAGAAATTGAAAAAGCGTTTGTTATTACTACAGCAATAGAATATGTGCATTTGTATAACATTTTTAACGTAAGAAATTGTAATTCTAAAATATATATAACGCATTATTTTATTTGTGTGCTTGTTAAAAACAGAAATGAATAACATTGTAAAATATACTTGAGAACATTTTTTCATTTAGTTCCAGAATGATACTTAGTATAAAAGTACGAGGTGCAACCCGTAAAACGTCTGTCTGTCCGTTCATATGGTGAAGCTTAAGCGTCGTAACAGATCACAAGCTCGAATCCCTGCTGTTATCTCCTATATAAATACAAAATAGGAACATGTTTTAGAGTTTCCCTTCATCCTTGCTCTGGATTAATTAATTTGTACCCAAGGTGTTTCGTATGTCATAACTTGAACATGACGTTATTCCTTAAAGGTTCAATGGAATTATACGAAACTTGAAAGCAATAAGTTGTCAACATACAAACGGGCATATACATTCTAGGTAAAAACTAAAAAACGTGGACCTTTGATCCTGATCCTAACTATTAAAAACTGTTGAAATAATAAGGCGTGTATTTAAAATATATAAATATATATATATATATTATCTGACATGACATTTCTGTAAACATTTTTGGACTGTGTAAAATTGTTTAGCTTGAAAAATGTCATTTGCGTTTATACAAGTTCATTCCGATACTTTTTTCATAGCTTTAATAGTATATTTCAATTTGAAAATTTACGCATTTTATTTGTGAAATGTACATTTTACAGTGCCCCGAGTCTCATATTTTTAGTCTGAAGTATTCGTAAAGACTTTACTTGCCTATGGTAACGTAGTATTATTTAGATGATCTGGACAACAGAAAAAAATAGAGCAGCAGTAGTGCCAAATAAATTACCACACATGCCAAATTACAAGATCCAAGTATCGCGACATAGCAAGTTTGTCGTTATCAAGGAGACTGAGTCCGGCTACACACGTATCCGTACGTCTAATTTGCGATCGTGCGGGTTTAGTAATCAGAAACACATTCATTAAATAGTTAGGGAATTTTGTCAACTTTGAATTTTTTTGTTGGCAACATTCGCAAAATAAACTAAAACTACATACTAGTAAATATTTTAACTGTGATCCTTTAATAAAACGTTAAGATTTTCCTTTATTCGTTATCGCATTGTTTAAGTCTGCAAAGAAGAAAAAAACATTAAAATGTTGTACACAGTTTTCCTTTTTTTGTGTGCAATAACTTAATGGCATGCCACAAACATTTTTTCAAAAAACTTATAATAATCTATCCACGTTATTATTATGATTACAATCAACAGAAAATGTTTCATGTAATTTATTTCTCTGTACTTTATCACGATTAAGGAGAATGGTTCAAGCTCTTTTGAGTTCTGCAGCTGAAAAGCTTATGATTTTCTTATGACGTTAACCTGTAACAGACAATGTACGACGAAGTGGAGACCACAAGACATGCCAAAACTTAGTATTATTCCCAGTTGAAGAAATATTCAGTATACATGGAGGATGCTGAATTTAAAGTTTAAGTATAAATTAGATGGTTATGATGACATTACTTTATATAAAATCGGCGACAGCATCACAGCACTAACAATGACGGTGAGTGCAAAAATAGAAGAATAAAAAATAAAATTGAGCAAAAGTGTAAAAAAGTTAGTTTAAGTATTGTTGTTGTTGCTACTTCAAGTAGTCATTCGGAAGGTTGCTTGAAAACTGAATTGTATGGTTTTACTTGAAAATAAGTAGATGGAGAGATACAGAGAGCGTTGTCCTTTTTGGGGAAAATAAAAGGGACAAAGAAAGCAAAAGAGTGTTTCTTCTAAAGTGAAAGTTGCCGTTATCCCACTCGCTACTAGTTGTACACATGGTGTGTTGAATGAAAAACATGGCAGTTTGTAAAGTCATGCATAAAAGCCATTTGAATAATGGTTTTAGAAAGCAGAAGAAGGAATAGTGCATCTAGTAGAAAGAGTAGTGTGGTGGTGCCTGTTGTAGTAATCGTAGTGGGAAATGTAGCGTAAGCAGTTTCTCTTTTCTCGTATTCCTTTTTTTGGAAGTATTTTTCCCTTCTTCGTTTTAGACGAATATAAAAACAAAAAAGAAACGGCTTCTTCTTGTTTTTCAGTAGAAAAGAAAAACAGACTGAATGAAATCCATGGTTGGCATGTTGGCACCGGACGCGATGATACAGGCCAAGGCCTGCCTTGTACTATTTACAATGCCACGGAAAACGAAGAGACGAAAAAAAACTTGTTTCGGTTCAGTAGTTTTTTTTTGAAAAGGGAATTTTAAGGTTTTCGCAAAAGGCTGACATTTTAAAACAATTTCTATTCATGTGTTTACATAAAGTGTGTTTTGAAGTAATAGGTATATACAGAGCATGGGTCCCTTATGTCATGATACAAGTCTCTTGGATCACATTTCGTAAAGTAATAGAAAATAGAAATTTATGTGCGAAGAGAAGCAAGAAAGTTATTAGCTGAGGGGGTGAAAATGAGTAGAGTCCTTAGTATTCTGTCTCATTGAATTTAGTTGAGATGATGAAATATATTTATGGCTACGCACTAAGCTGGTAATGTGAAAATAAAACATAATATAAAAACATGAATAATAATCATCATACTTTCCCTTTTTAAAGAATTGGATGAGTTGCAACTAGCGCTTTTATGTGAGCCTTAAGGCAAATTTTTAACCGATCTTATACTTATGACGTACGCAGGAAAAACCAATCATGGAAATTGCACAATGTTTACACTTGTCGTGCAAAACGAATACTTCAGAGACAAAGCAACTATAAAGTAAAATATGTTTTGGTGAAAAAAACGATTACACTCTAGTTCACTGTCGTCATGTGTAATGTAGCTCAGTTCCCATTTCCTTCCGAACCGCATGCTTGAAGAAACAAGGAGTCTGCTGCTCCGTCGTCGTCATCCTTGTTCTTCCGTCGTTGTTGTAAAGTGAAACGCGGTAAAAAAAAGTTTTCGATGAATGGTGGTGGTAGCTGTTTGATGCATAGATGGATGGACGTGTGGATAAATACAGTTTCAAAGAAAATATATAATTTCTTTGCATATATGGATGGCAACGTGCACTAGATTTGGCTATTTATTTGAAAGTACACTAAAGTTGCAGAGGCAACTAAAGGCAACTGTTACTGGGGCTGATGTGCGTGTGTTGGTAGTGGTAAGGAAAGGAAAAAGTGTCACAGGTGGTCCCGTGGTTTGATATTTGCCAAAGTGTGAGTGTCTCTGGTTGTTACAGTTGTGGGCACATCATATTCATCAAGTCAAATCACATGCTTTCACTACTACCACAATTTCCTGTTATCTAAACTTGCATGTAGCTAGGTAGGTTGCTACTGCCACCACCGCTATTAGCATAAATTGATATTACTCTACTTTTTCTACTACTTTTACTGGGTGTTTGGTTGGGTGGGGTGTCGCAGTCAGTCTAGTATAAATTCTTATATCCACAAGACCAATCAAAGTAAACGTTGTTACATGAAACCCGAATAAATATACTTGGCAAATATAGGTGCTTTCAAATGCCACTTCAATTGAATAGTATGCTCAGATAAAAAAAAAACCTTTTTGTGTAGGCGAATACTTGAAGTTTAAAATGCAAATAAGGACCTGGGAATATATATTTGTATATATTTTTAATTAGTATTATGACTTCAAACAAAACTACACTTATTCATAAATGACACAAAAAATATACATATGTGCATGATTTTATATTTATATTTATTTATCGTATGAATTGGAGCATGTAATAAAATAAAAATCACAATATATTTTTATAATTCAGGAATTACTTTTATTTCATTTATGTACATTTATCAAAAATTTCACATCAAGAAATTTATTGATAAGACGATAAGACGATAACATTGTATCGGAACATTGTGTAGACATTTTTAAAGTCGTATTTCGTATTCATCATCGTAGCCCACACTATTATAGTTGATGTATGTCACAACTGATCCTGGACTGATAAGACACCAGCAAGATTTTTTGCTTTCACTGTTTTTGGTCCAGCGACAGTCAGAGTCCAAAACCTTGCAAACTTATCTTCTTATTTACAGCAACGACGGCACTGGAGAAAAATTGTTATTCTTTTGGTGTTCGTATTTCTTGTGTTTGATGCTGTGAGAGAAAAAAGTGAAGACGACACTATAAAAATAAAAATAAGAAACTTGAACCATTTTTGCTACTTTGCTACTTACTGCTACACTTATTTCCTTTCACCTACTTTACTTATAGGCAACACACAGAAGTAGTGGAAAAAATAAAACGAAACTCATAACACTAACAGCAATCAACGTCGAAAAAGAAAGACGATATCGTCTTTTTCGATGTCGTGTATACCAAAAAACTTATGTACTTACTGACAATGAGGGGGAGAGTAAGGAGAGGTTTTAGTACACATACAGCAGATACACAATACACAACATCAGTGACTAAAAGTCCAACTAATTTCTCTCCCTTTTCCAACTCTACTGTACTAACTCGACTCGTCTATTACGGTGGTATTTCTTGTTCTTGTACAACTTGTGTAGTTGTTACAAGAGAGTAAGTAAGCAAGTAGCTCAAAAAGAGTATTATCGTTAACTGTCGTCGTTGTTAGTATGTAGTACTGGCATTGTTGTTGCTTTTCTTTCTTTTTTTGTATTTTTATGTGAAAAACTGTAAACGAGCAAACAAAAGAAAGTTAGTTTCACTTACACTTTGTTTTGCTTCCTCGCTCCCAGCTTGAGAGACTGTCTCTCTCTCTTTGTGCCCTGTTCTGGGTTATGGGAGTAAAGCATGACGCATGATAATAATGTGATGTTGTACTTGATTGTACACTGTTTTCAAGTAGACTGCGACAGTGGATTAAACGAAGAAAATTTTATGCTTTTACCTCGTGGATTCCTATTTTATTCTTAGTTTCCGTTGCTCTTTTTGTTTGGTTGGGACTCCGAGTTTTGACAATGAGATTAAATTTTTTAATGGAAGTTGAAAATTATCTAATTTCGATAATGAGAGGAATAAGATGGTGGATAAAATGATTTCAAAATAATAACAATTATGTATAGTTGTCCTATCTTCATTTCGGAAAATGTGGCAAAAAGATCATCGTTTCCCACATTTTCGTAATTTCACTAATGAACTCGGTCCGGAAATGAGTTTTGTGTTACCATTTACATTTATTTTGTTGTAATGTACCATTTCTCGCTGTTTTTTACTGCTATTTTTAGAGGTATTTTCTTATTGTTGCGATTTTTTCATGGAATGCATGTGGTCGTGGGAGCGGTAAAAAATAAGGAGTAATTTGATAACGAAACTTGTTTAAAGAGGATTTACAGCTATTTGTTTTTGTATTATGGAATAAACTACTAGCTAATTAGATATTTTACAAACCCACACATTTTTTTGGAGACAAAAAGTTCTCATTTGTCTAATTACAAAACAAATGTGACAAAATACAATAGATTAGGTAGATATACTAGAAGCCATGTCAGTTTTAATCAAGCTGTATTTAGCTTTTCATGTTGTACATTTATAAGCTCACTCTTGCCGACTTTGTTTTATTTCTATTTTAAAGAACATATTCCAGAACTGTAACAGTGCAGTGGTAAGTTTGATTTCTGTTTGTTTACAATAGTGCCGCATACTCTAAACAGCAAAGTTCACACGCTTCTTTTTTAGTTTACTTTCTTTCCGTTTCCCCTTCTGGAAAATATCAAACTTGTGTATATCCTCATTCTCACTTTCTCTTTATGAAAACACTTGTAACTTTCTCTTTTTGTATCAAAGCCACGACTTTTTACTCTTTTCTGGTTTCGCAACACAAGGATCACGAATTGGAATGTTATGGGTGATGTGCTAGCAATGGGAAAAGTTTTAACATAGAACTGATCATGATCATTGATGCTTCTTTGCTCGGTTTGTAAGCGTAGTGGTGGGCGATGATGATCGTGGTGCGGTCTGGCTTACGATGACGATTTACGAACTAAAAAGTGAGAACAACTTCTGCGATTGATCATAGTGGTGATGGTGATAACGTATTTCCGCAAAATATAAAGACTGTTTAAATGCTAAGAGCGCTTGTGCCTAGGGAGCAGTATGGATTTTTAAACTACCCAAATCCAGCCCTTCATTTATATGGTTGTACAACTTATAGCAAAATCTGTACGGATGGTCTAAGCTTTCTTCTGAAGAAAAATATGCATGCTTATCATCTCTTATCATGATTAACTTAATTAGCGGTATGATGGTAGTACGATCATTTGATCTACTCATTTTAAGATATTCGACGACATGGATAAAAATTCAAGCTACAGCAAGGCTTCAATTGCAACAACTTTTTTCTACCCACTTTTTCTTTAGTTGTCACTATATTTAGTGGCAATACGGTGAATGTACGACTTTCAGGTTTATAAAAAGAAATCATTTTCCCTTGTACAGTGGAGGTTTATCATGAAAAGGCTGAAATGTTGATAGAATCGCATGTTCAAATGAATCAGATTGCTTGACGCACATGTATATACATATATTGCTATTGCTACTCCTCCATGCACCTTGTCTCCTTGAACAGAGCGACCGTTGTGATTTTGTAAGTGATGTGGTGTGCCGTGATTAGCAATATCTTCTGGCATGCAAACGTGTGGCATCAGAACTACAACGAGAAAGCGGTAGTGTTTTCAATTTCCCCTACTGAGCTCATTTGCACTATCACTATCGTTTATTTACACAGCAATATATACATAAGCTTAGATGCTTGTGCAAATGTATTTGCACGTCAACGTGAGCGTCTTTTCGAGGAAACTGGGGGGAAAAAATACGGTATCCAATATGAAAAGTTTCTTCGTCTACTTTTTCCTCGTTAATCTGAGTTCCACACAACTTGAATCCTGTAATGTGCGATATACGAGCTTTTCTTGGGCAAAGCGTTTCAAATTAAGTGTCTGAGCGATTCAAGTGGAAAAAAGGAAAGCGTGCAGTTATTGGTTTCTGTTCGGAACAACTACAAAGCAATATAAAAATTAACAGAAAGAAATAGCCCTTCCAAATCCTCTAGTTCAGATCAATATTCCTCATAACTTCTTCCACCGGAGCCTTTAATAAAATTCGTCAAAAAACCAAAGAATAAAAGGAGAGGTCAACTTCCGATTCACCTGAAATACAATGTACTTCCACAGATATACTCTTATTGTGCTATACTTGATTTGAAAGGAAAATAAAAACAATGAAATCACTACTCATCTGGTCCTTTCCCCTGTTATCTACTGCAACGATCAGTTTGTTTCTAAAAAAGCTTAAAGCTGGCATCCCGCACTGATAAAGAAACCAGAGAAAAAGGCTCAGGAAAAGGCGACCCTTGTCATGCCAAATACAATTTACTAGAAGAGGAAGCTGTGAATGCTTAGCGAGAACTGTTTGTTTTTAGCAGTTTTTATAAAATGTGCTTGAAATCCATCCTAACTACACATTTTTACAACAATCAACTTCGTATAAATTTCCATTTAGAAATATTAAAAATAGCGTGTTTATTGACCTTCCTATGGCCGTAGAATTTTAGTGATCAAATCCATAATCGTCGTACCAAACTCCATATTTTTTGCGATTAATCCAGCTGACTGAAAAATCTAGCAACCTTCTCGTGAGTTAAATGTAGAACATTTATTTCCAAACTACACTTTACACATTACGAAAGAGAGGTAGCGAAGCATTGCAAATCGCAAACAATTAGTCTGCAAAAAGACGTGAGTCATGTAAAATAAACAGTTGATGGTTGTTGGTTGAGACACGAGTGTGTACTTATATGCTTACAGAACAAAGTTTTCTTATAAATGAGAGATAAATGCTAAAGAAAAGTTGCATTGTGTACGGATGGACAGACAAGAAGTCAGTCCTTCATTATAACGTAACTTTCAAAGTCCTACAACTTCATAAGATCCTCGTGGTAGCGATAGTAAGCATATAAAACATAACAGCGCACTTTCCAGTTTTCTTCCTCTTTTTTCATGTGTGTACTTCGAATAAAAGATTCTTTCTCTCCTTTCCCAAAAAAAAGTTCTTTCTTTTCCTTCTTCTCTTTTCATTCAGATAGAAAATGGCTGTAGTAACAACAACACAAGAACAAGGCTAAGAAAACACACAAGTAATGTACACATACATGTACATATGTCTTAAGCACACATACATATTTATATATGTATCTCGCCTTCACAAAAATCTACTCATCACTGAAGTAGCGGCAGAAAGCAAAGAGATAGGGAGAACATACATATAATATGGAAAGGGTTTACAACATGCATATATAACTGTACGAAGAGGAGACAGAAAAGATCTAAAGAAAAAACTTTTGCTCAGCAGCAATGGTCACAAAAAAGGAACTGAAAAAACTTACTTTTTCTTCGTCTCAGTCGTTTCTTCCATAGTGGCGCCAATGCATTCCATAGTGCTCCTTGTTTCTTTATTGAGAAAAGAGTACCATGTAGTTGTACTCATCATTATAGTTGATGCTTTTCTACTACAGAACTACAACTTACGTAACTAGTTGGTTGTTTGGCTTGGACTACATGCGTACATATAAAACGAAGAGAGTGTAAAAAGGTCTAGCGTTTGCAGTTGTTGTTGTACTAGTAGTAGTAGTGGCGTTGCTGATGATAGAATTTGAGAATCTCTTTTTTCAATCTTCTTCTTTTATCTTGTATTTCTCTTCTTCTTTTTTATCCTGTTTTATTCACTGCAGTAGTTATGTGCATGGGTGTATGTATTTTACCACACAATGTACAATGCACAAAAGGTTCCATTCTTCCACAGTTTATGTTGAACTGAGAAAGATAGACAGAGAGGGGGTCAATCTAAAGACCAACATTCTACTTATTGCGAAATGTTTAGATGTTTACACAATTTCAGGCAATAAACCAAATCACCTCCTTGCTCTTCACTTTTTTTACTTTTTTTATGTACAACTTAAAGGCATGTAAATATCGTCTCAAGATAGATTTTTCTCTCAGTTTGTTTCTCAAGACTTGACATTACTCAATATTTACGTGGCAAGCTGACCAAAATTACATGACTAGCAGTCAAATCGCTTAATGGAGAAATTCAAAGGAGCTTGAATGATTATGTAGGATAAACGTAATCACGTCAATCTTTATTATGGTAGGTGGTGCAAGAAGTGTGAATGGTGATGGTTGCATTGCTCAATTGGCGCGGTGGAAAAATAAAAAGAATAGTAAATTGAGTGATGCCGATTGAAGGGAAAATAGAATCGTTATCTCGCTGATTGCATCATCTGCTGATGATATAGTTTGTTCGTACTCTGATCTGATCCACCACTTTGACACACCTCCTTTCTATTTCACGTTTCATAACACGCACAACATTAAATACATTATTCAATGGTTCATCATCATCACAAAATAATGATAAAAATGATGATCATAATTCCCAAGAAATGAAAAGAAGAAATGTGTAATATTGTACACTTTGTTTCACTTTTTCGCCTCGGTGTTCAGGGCTCTAAAAATACCTCTCTTTCTCCGAAGAAAATATCATTATCGTTGCAATTGCTCGTTTCCGCTTTCTTCGAATGGATGGTGGCGCTGCTTAACATTTTCTCTCTTTTTTGTGATTATCGAACAAGCATCTATCGGAGTGTACACATCCAATGGGACAAGATACATACAATAAAGCATTAAATGTGCAGAACAACCAAGAAATGAGGAAAAAGACTAGTACATTCATCGATCTCACTTAGACACGCAACAAGACCAAGAATAATCAGACGAAAAAAAAGAGGACTGGATTGCTTTGTTTTCTTTCAACCTTTTCCCTGTCTTTCATTCTTTTTTCCTAGTTCTTGGGTGCAACTTTTTTCCAGAGTTTTGTTCCACCAGTCACAACAAATGCCAATTATAATGACCTACGTGAGATAAATAGAAGAGGTAAAAAAACTTTTTTTTTCTTTGATGCTCTATTCTCAATCTTTGAGTCGTTTTCACGTACTTCTTCTTCCTTTGGTCCTCTTCTTCTTGACTTTTCTATGCTACATGCCAGTCGTTCCAGTTCCACTGGATAGTTTTCGGTGAGTGACGAGAAAACAGTACGCTCCAAAGTTTAAGATCAGCCAGTCGTATCAGATGTATGGGTATGGACACAGCAAGTCCCTGGCGTCGGGATTGATAAGGAAAAGGGAAGATGACGATCACAATGTTTGTTACCCGTGCAACTGCTACAATAACAACACTACATCAGCCGTTTCAACTTTCAGCAGGAGATGAACAAGATTTCATCTTACCATCCGCATCCCACATCTCTTTTTTAAATATCTTGGTGCAACTTGCTGGACAATTCTCTGGCTATATTGCTATGGTGACGGTGACACTCTTGAAAAAAAGGCTTACTGTTCCCTTCTGCAATACATTGCATTTGCTCTGCTTAGCTTTCTTTTTCTGTTCCCATCGCTCTCTATCACTTTTTTTTACTGCCTCAGAAGACAATGACATTCGACTAGTAGACTTTCACTGTAACCAACCAGACTCATCTCATATCGGCATCGTCATCATTTTGGCTCTTCGCCAAACTCATCCTCCTCATCAAACAAGGGAAAAAATTGTGTCGAGAGAGAAGAGATTGTGATATAATATAAATGTATGTAGATTTTTTTTTAGCTGTACATGCTCAATACTCATACAAGTAGTCAAGACTCAAGACACTAAATTCATACTTGTACGATGGGCATAATAAGCATGCATGTTAGCTAATTTGGTGTAAGTTGTAATTCGTACCACCAGCCTTCAATAAGATAATTTGTGTAATATGTGTTTGTTGAGTATAATAATAATAATGTACTATGATGTAATGTTTTACAAGGGTGTTCAACACACACGTATCAGTGGGCTAAAAAAACTGGCTGAATGCCATCCTTACCCCAATACCACCACCACCACGACCATCTAAATTGCCGTCATATTTCCTTTCAAAATGAATATTACGTAAGATAATAACGCATATAGGTATATTATATATATTGTGTACTTATTATGATATATTTTTTGTAGAAATTACACCTATTAAATGAATTACTATATTGGACGGAACAAGCAGAGTATGAAAGAAAGAAGAGTGGTAATGGCAATCAATAGCAAACATATGTAGCGGACTTTTTTTTAGAGCGACGTGTAATAGCAATAATCATCGTCATAATAAGTAATACTAATATCTTGCCCTGGTCCACTAATCATGTTTTCTTTGTATTCAATGTTCTTCTTTTTTACTCTCACATTGTGTGTTATTTTTTTGGCTTTGTTTAATGATACTGTTTTGGCATGAAAGAAAAAAGTGTGCTCATTAATCATCCTTTTCGCTCAACATTGTTCAGAGACGTTAGAATGAGTATGTCGATGGGAGGAATCCTTTTTTTCCACCTTCAATTGTCTCATATATGGCATCATAGCTAGCTGTGAATGTTTTTCGAGGGAGTAAACATTTGAAAAAGGTGGCAAATAGCAAACAATTACAAAACCAAATTTGCTCGCCGAAAGATAAAGAGGAAAATATCCTCGGACGAAAATCAGAATGGGGGTATGCCAAAAAAAAATCTTGAGTCGTGGCCCCGGTGGTATAGATGTACAACAACATGCACAGAGGAGGCAAAATCATGAGAAAAGGCAAGAATGAAAAAAATAAGTTTGCGTTCAGGCAGGCAAAGAAAAACAACGGAAGAAGAACAAGAGGGCATGAAAATAGACTTCTTTCCTTGATTCCTTCCTTCTCCCTTTCCTTCAAATAGAAAATGGTTTGTTTTTCAGACAGCTTGCTTGCTTTTTCGATCTGGTGGTCTCTATGGCACTCACATGACGATGATGATGATCATCATCATGATAGGGGTACTATATTTACTTTCTCTTCATGTACATATTTTTATCCAACATATTCCAGTAGAAAATACACATTTAGGGTAAAATGCTTGTTTTTTTTTCTTTGTACGGATATTATGATGGTGGCATTTAGCCAAAAAGCATTTCTCGCTCTATGGTGATTCCCTTCTTCTTGTTAAATTCCTGCAGTCCACTCACTAAACATTGTTTTCTTGTTGATAGGCAAGCATATACACTTTTTATATTGCATACAATAGCTATTATGTCGGTTGGTACGTAGGTTGTTTTAGTGATGGTATTGGCCTCCATTTCATTATTTTCATTGCATCTCTGTCTTGCATTGTGGAAGACGGGTCCTTTGCTTATTTTTTTGCAAAGGATCAGAGCTTTATCAACAACCTATATAAATATATATATATTTTACATACACTTAAATGCGGATGTGTGTGTATGTATGACTACAAAATTTCGTTGTGAAGAGACGAGACGATGAGATTATTATTGTACGGTCATTGTGAAACATGCCATCCAGAAAAGAAATCATTACATACGTACATTATATCACATGCATGACATAATATGCTTAAGTAAAAAGAATGAAAATCTGGAATGATTTTGTGCAAAACGAACAAGTAAACATGTTGTAAAAAAATGTGTACATTCATACGTTGTGCTCATGAAATGTTCGTAAAAAGTGTTCCTTTTTTTGAGAAGTTGAGTGAGTCATAAGTAAAAAGTGGAAAAAATGGAAACTATCCCACAGAAAAAATAAATTGAGCAGCAAACCAGGAAAGGAGAGAATCGGAAAATATAATGATGATGATGATGGCTAGACTAAAAGCTCAGCTCATGTTGTTTGTATCTATTTTTCTCCAAGAAAACTGAAAGAAAATCCAATCCAGTCAGTCATTCTTCATACTGTTGTGTGGCAAGAGTTGTGTTTTTTGAGTGAATCAAACAAAGTTATGTGTGTAACGTTGAATGTATGAAAAAATGGAGAAATTGGAAAAGTAAGGGATTTAAAAAATATATACAGTTGCGTGTTTTTTTTTCGTTTTTCATACTTGCTTTCTTACGACACCATCAACTAAAACGACTACACCGCCATCAAGCAAAATATATTAGACATTTGCTGTTTTGTTGAATGGGAAACATAAAAGATGAGGGATGATGAGATGAAGACATGAATCGTAATATAAAACTACCTATATATGTAGTAAGGCATTACATATAAATATATATGTGCATGTACGTATGTACTTATATTTCATAATAAATATGTGTACATCATACAAAAGCAGCCAACCTTTCTTGGAATGTCCAGCATAATTCGTGCTTTGTTAGTTCTAGTAAAAACAAATTGAGATATGTGAAGCATATAACTCGAAAGAAAATGGAAAATGGCCAATGTGAAAACGCAAAATCTGAAGGAAAAAAATGGTTTGGGGTCATGCAGCATACAATCAACATCTATCATCATGAACCACAGTTACCTGCCCTTTTGGGTTGTTAATATTTACTCGAATTTAACAAAAAGTTATTCATGATGAACACAAGATGAATCATTAGGCAGATTAGAACTATGATTTCGATTTACAAAAATAGAAAAATTGTGTTAAGCCACCACCAAAATTAAATGAACGGGAACCAAAATGAGTTATAAATTAAATTATAATTGTGTTGACGTTCATAATCAACGGCTTTATATAAACACAAATTGAGCAATGCCGTTGAAAAAATGCATTTCTTTTCATTTCTTACTGACAGTGGAATTCGGCGATTCTCGGAATATAAATTCACAAGTAAACGATTTGCCTTTGTCCTTTGGAAAACCGACTGACGTTTAATTTTTTAATGTGCAAAATTAACCTTGATCCCATCCGTCTGTGTTAGTTTATTTATTTTCTTTTGCTTTCATCTTCCTGTACACACACACATTAGTCAAAAAGTTAAAAGGAATTGAAAAATATGTAAACCATTTACATCCGCTTTGCTGTTTGCAACATCCGCTTTCAACAAACCTTTTTTTTCGTAGTTCGAAAGATATGCATCTTTAATAAGGCTATGCATTAAAGGTTTTAAATCTCTCATATTCTAATACTTTTATGTCCTCATTTTCTCTTGAAAAACTGTTTATTATTTTTACACGTTTTTAGCTTGTAGACAGGGTTTTTACACTTTGCTATGCTACGTTATTTTTTTCAAATGTGCCTACAAATTTCTTCATTTAACTTAGTTTCTTCATGCAATTAAAAACGTGTACTATACCACCGGATGTGGTTCATGGCTCATGTTTCTTATTCTTCTACCGCTATTACGAATTTCTAATTCTACAGTTTAGAATTAGCATCGTCGTGTGTGCTGTGCTGTTTTGGTTTTTATAACTGAAAATGGAATCCTTGCCCACTTCATTCATTTGTGCCTTTCTGATTTTTGGCCAGCTTTACGTATTATATCCAATTGTCAGGTTTACACAAGAACATGTACGAATTCATTACAAAAATTTATGATTTGATTTAGTCATATTAGTTTTTAAGAATGCGAAATTCTCTAGACTAAACTTTATTTAAACAACCGCCATAGTTATCATTATCATACTCAAATATAAACGTATTCGTATATGTAATGAAATTTTTTAAGTAGGTATGTAGGTTTTATTTTACAACTTCGTGCTCCTTACGCAGCAAATACGCAATAAAAACACGAACACCAGGCCAGATATCACAGCACGGCAGCGGTAAAAAGCCTTTGTGAAGGAGGATATGGAAGATTGCACATGGCGTATTAAGCGGGGCGTGGAGAATGATGATTACGTTTTTTACTGAAAAGCATGCCAACATTTTTAATTGAAAGTGGAAAATATTATTTTATTTTAGCAAGGTGTATGTTATAATAAATACATGTTGTCTTATGTTTAATATCATTGTACACGTGGATTATATCGTAGCTAAACCAACGCATTCAAAAGTTCAATATGTTTTTTTTTGCTGAAATGAACTCTGAACTATAATACTTACGTTTGTGTTTGTTAAGTAACATGTCATACTCCAATATCGTTTTGTGGCACTGAGCTGCTCTTATTTGAGACCCGTATAACATATCAGTATCTCAAATTTCACCTAAATGTATATATGTCTATAAAATTTCTAAAAGAACAGCTGAAGATCAGAACTATCTGGATTACTGAGACTAAAAGATGAAAATTGCTATATGCTAAGGTTTTCTTTTTGGAATATGTTTGTGTATGTTGTACAACACTAATATATAGACAAGACGACCATCATCGTCGTGATGGGCTGGATCCAATTCTGGTTAAAGAAAGTGGACTCCGAGAAAAAAAGATCACGATGACCTGACTGTTTTTCTAATTTTTTCGGGTTTTATAGCGAGTATGACCAGCTGCTAAGGCACTGTTTTACTAGTTCTTGTGAAATTTCGTTCAAAGGTCTACCAAGCTTTTTTCCACACTATTATCAAAACGATATCCAAACCATATAATCTTACCTTATACTTCCCATGAAATTTCTAGGAAACAAAATGAAGAAGTAGAAAATGTTGGTTGTTCGTTGGAGTTTGTATGCGTGACCCTACTTGCATTCCATGCATGAAAATATCATCATCTTGCTTTCGTTTAAGTTTATACGTTTGTTCTTAGGTATGTTCCCTCTTTCTTCCTGCTGCATGCTACCTCTAGTCTCATCAACACCTTCCCTTCGTCGTCGTCATCATCATCATCATCATGGATGTCGTCATAAGATATTCTCTTATAGACACCCGCAGTCTCTCCAGAGCCCACTAAATATGCTCACCGGAACAACAAAAGTTATACATCCAAAACAACAACGGCACATAAAAAAGACGCGTACGTGCAGAAAAAGGAAATGGAGCATTTTTCGCTTTTTTTGTCGTCATGCACTTAATCGTCACTGTCTTTACTCTTTACTGCTTCTTGCTATAATGTACCATATCATTATGTTGTGTTTTGCTGCTTGCGGTTTTTACGCTTATGTTAATTTCTCCATCATCGCCACATCATAAACAACTTTATCGTCATATACACTCTAAACCACGAAAATTTCTCTATGTAATGTAGCGTACTGTACTAAAAGTGCCCGTAAATTGACGACAAGCATTTCGTAAAACTCTTGCGTGGTTGGTTAAATCAATTTTGTACCATATGTCCTCATCAATACTGCTTCTTAAAAGTAATTTTGGAGTTCATTAAAACATTTAAAATGGTGCGTGTATTTTTTTATTGATGAAATTGATTGCTTCCGTGACATATTGTCACTTTTCATCATTTCCTTCCTTTTAGATGAATTTAAATGTCAAATTTCAACTTGATCACCACGCACAGGCTTGACAGGCTTCAATTTCACTTGTTTGACACATTTGTATTTTGACTTGGCTGCGTCTAGTTTCCTGCCTTCTGCTACTTACTCAATTTTGCAGCTATTTTTTGCATCATCTTTGTCCATAAAAAAACCTTTGTTTAAGTCAACCATACACATTCATTGTATATAATATGCTTCTAAACTTCAACCGAAAACTAAGTAGGCATTTAACTTGCTAAAAAGGGGAAAATACCAGCATTACACTGCTACCAACGTGATCATCATGATCATCATCATAGGAAACAGCACGAAACCGCAGCTAATCTTTGTCATCGTTTCTTTTTTTTTCTTCGAGGACTGAGTTCCTCCTTTCTTTCGCCACGCTTTATTGGCTCTTATTGTCACTGTCTTGTTGTGTGTGTAAAAGAGTGAGTAAGAGAGCTCATTCCTTCCTGAAGGAGACAGACAGAGAAAGAGCGAGTCGAAGTGGAAGTTGTTCGTCGACACAGAAAAAATGCCTGACTTTCAGTTTACCTACTCTCTGGTGGCCTCAGTCCTCAGTAATAGTTATATGAAATGATGATGATAACTTGACTACGATGGTGCGCTGAGTGCTGACTCAGGAAAAAATATTTCTTTTGTATGTGTGTGTGCCTTTCCACTACAATACTTTTACGCAAAGAAGATCGGAGAGCGCCTCACCGAAAAATACCACACACAGACACACACACACACACATCTCTATTATATGATTGTAAAGAACACTGAAAACGTAAAGAAAAAAAATATATAAAAGGGTGGAGGAAAAATAGGAGCTAAAAACCTATCTTTATACACACCATATTACACCCTGGCCAAAAGTAAACCATTCATTCAGTTCCACCACAATGAATAAATACCCATATCATCATTATCGTCAGCCTCATCTTTTATTTTTTGTGATTGCTTTTGACATCACACACAGTAGTCAGTCCTGATCCTCCTCACTCCTTGTTATAACTTATTGAACACTGCTGTCATTTCATTTTTCCTCTGGTGATTCCATTCCGTGGTTGTGTTGTGCAAAAAAAAGCCACCTACCTCATTTTCCCCTTTTTTCTCACTTTACTTTAGTTGACGGCATTCACGAAATTGCTTTTCTTTGGCTTGGCATGCGAAGGATGGGTACGAAGAAGAAAAAAAGAAAACGATCGCGTTATTCTGTTGAGTGAAGCGGTGTGGTATTGGAATTTCTTGTTCTTTTTTGAAATGCACAGACCAAAACAATGACAGTTTTACTTATTTATAATAATGACACATTTTGTTACCAACTATTGTGTTTCTCTTCAACGGATAGATTTTCACACCTTCCTTATCACGTATTCTTTTCCAATAGCATGCATAGCGGCTGTATGGTTTTTTTTGCGGATGTGTCATTTAACTTTTTAACATGAGCAAAATGTACTGTACATAAATACAATGTTTTGAAGCGATTGTTATGGTTACACCATGCAAACAAGCAAGGGAAAATGATTGTTTATTGGACAAGTGACAAGATAAAGGTGTTAAACTGTAATTTTGGTCGCACACAAATAAGCAAAATGTTTAATTCATGAAATAATAAAAAGTAGGCATTCGTGTGGTATTGCGGTTAAGTGGTTTGTTATTACAAGTGCCAGATTTTCCATTCCATATGTATCTCCCTCTATGTGTAAGCTTAAACTATATAGTATGTAGTTGCAATTAATTTACATACAATAAAATGAACATTCCACATCCGAAAAAAACCATTAAAACTTTCCACTGATTCCAGTCATTCAAGCTCGCAGATTCTCCGTGCTTATTTTGACTTTCGAATACAAGGACTCCTTTGGCAACTGAGGTGGTGTATGCATTTATGTCCTAATTTTCGTTAGAATTAAAGAGAGGTCGCGCTGTCACGTGACACTTGTGCTATTTATTTTGTCATTGCCGTTAGCATAGCTTTACGGTTCTTTAATAAATCCAACTGCATTCATTCAAAATGTATTCCGAAATAAGCCAAAAATCATTAAAAGTAAATCTGATGGCTTTCTCTTTCCAAATGGACTGAGGGCTGGTCTTGTCGTTGGCTACATCTGAGAGCTTTCTTTTTTCACGCTTATTTTTCCTCCAAACGTTTTTCCCTTTATCCCATCATCTGTATGCTGCATGTAACGGACAAGAACTAAGAAAAGCTTTTGGCGAAGGCACTTTCAAAATAATATTTACCACAAAGGGATATTAATAGTATTAACGAAAAAAGGGGGGATCGAATGGAAGAACAAACAACAACGCTACCATCACATCACCAACCGTCATACATAAAATACACCACACAAGCCAGTTAAACTGATTAGGTGCTACAAACAGAAACGAAATGAATGTAATGCAATAATGGAGTCGTATTAACACCAACCGAAAAACAAGCTCTACAGCTGGCCTGCTTTCATAACAAAAAAATATATAAATACATGAGGACCAAGTGAAATAAGAGAAGAAAGGGAAATACTACTTATTTTACGCGTTTTTGCGTTATTATCTTCTTGATGTTTGAGTGCAAGCAGCCAAGATTGCGGGATCGTTTTGTTTGTTAGTCTGCCTTACAAAACAATAAACACCAATTTAAAATAAAGGCAAACTACTTTATCTTTTCTCAACATTTTATGTACATGAATAAACTTTCACAAAAAAAGATAGTTCGTATTACAATAATCTGAACATGGATTCCGCAATTAGTGTCTGAGGCTGCTATAATTTTAAATTATACTTTAAAATGGTATCATTAGTCAAAACAATTAACACTTCAAATTGGATTGGTAACGCCGTAGTTCCCGGTGAATTTCTGCTAAATTTTGCTTTTCTTAACAATTGTACACAGGAAGCTGTAGTAGCTGCTGCCGGCGTCTTTTGTCACACAAAACAACTACTTGAACTACATTGATACACGAGTTTTATTTCAGTTTTATTATAAGATGTACCCTTTGTCTAATTGTATGTATTTCAGCAGCAGTGAGCAAATTTTTCATTTACCACGAAGTGGTTATATTTTTATAAAGATGATGTGTTAAAGGAATTCATCACGTTCCGGAATTCTTTTCTCTAATTCTCTCGCTCCCACTCTTTATTCATTCGTTGTATGTATTTTTTCAAGAAACTAACACCGAGAATTCTGACGTCTCTTTTCTGTGTTTCTGTCGGCTGGGAATTTTTGGCATGTTTTTCTTCTTTTGTTTCTTCCCCTATTTTTTTAAGATTCCTTTTTATCAGTAAAGTAAATACTTAAGACATATCATCATACAAAAAACACAAGGATACTATCCTAAATATGCAATGTACTAAAGTCCTTTTCTACAAAATATAATGATATTACTATTATGATTATTGTTACTGTTATATTGTTATATATTGCGTCTTCCTGAGTATTTCCGCACAGAAACAAATACAAAAAGTGCAATCTTGTCTTCCGCTGGTTTTCTTTGCCACATAAAAATTCCACAATAATAGAAGTGGCCATATTTTGTATTTCCCTTGTATTTTCTTTTCTACTTTTATTTCTCCTTTCCGCCACTAACTTAGTAATAATATTTCCTAGAAAAAGATGTAATAACGTATATTTTCTATTACTATTGTTCGCCTGTTTTTTTGTTACTAGGAACAGGAACACATACATATCTGCAATGCTATTTCCTCTGAGAATGGAAATTATTAGAAAGTAGTATACAAGCAGCAGAATGCACATCTTATTATCACACAAAATATTATTTAAGTGCGAACAGGGGGAAAATTTTCATGCATTTTCCAAGTATATATTTCCATCACAATTTTTTTAACGGAGACTAAATACACCCAACTTATTTTTCTCCTTGAAATCATTTATATGCACATAAAATAATGTTTGGTTTATGCTACTTGTCTTGCCATCATCGTCAAAGCCTAAATTCGACTTTGTACCGCAGTTTCTGAGTTCGGGAGACATCAATAACATTTACAACCGCAAACCATAAAACAAAATAAATACTGCATATTATTTACAAAACAATTACATTAAAATGAACAAAGTGAGTTCACAGTTTAGTATGATATGATGAATACTGCGTTTCTTCTGGCTCAGTGAAATTTAAATGAATTCGTCATTTTGCCGGCGGTTATACATCTAAAAGCCGTTGTAATTGTAATGGAATGTGTGGTTGCGTAGTAGTAAAAGTCAAGGGTTAGAAACTGTCATACAGGATCGTTGAAAAGAGGCATAACAATCTTTGTTCCACTAACGAAAGCAATATTTTGACATCATAAAAACCTTTTCCATATTTTCGCAAACTACAAGAGTCAATTGTACAGTATTATATGCAGTGGAGGATCAGTAGCTGAATTCAGCTACATAATTGTAGCGGAATTCGGCCACAATGTAGCTGAATCCAGCTACATGATGAAAGAAAATAAAAAAATCAAATTAATTTAGCCTTGAATTAACACATAAAAATTAAAAATGTTTAAAATTACGTAGTAAATTAAGCCCACGGTAGATTTTTTGAATTTTTTACTATAAATTGCAGAAAATGTTGATCTTTTAGGACATGTTTACAGAAATTTTCCATCTTAAAAATTGACTTCAGGAATAATTTAAACTGTGTTTTTTGCCCTAAAATGGGAGTTTTTTGGTCTTTTTCATGCATTTTTTAAAATATGGAAAATATTGGCGGTCATATTCTAAAAGTCGAAAATGTTCTGCAATTTTTAGTAAAAAATGCAAAAAAATCTACCGTGGGCTTAATTTACTACGTAATTTCAAACATTTTAAATTTTTTACGTGTTAATTCAAGGCTAAATTAATTTGAATTTTTTATTTTTTATTTTCTTTCATCATGTAGCTGAATTCAGCTACATTGTGGCCGAATTCCGCTACAATTAGCTGAATTCAGCTACTGATCCTCCACTGATATGTATGTACATTGTATATAAAATTTGATAACGAGGAAACTTTATACCCATTTTTATCGATCTAGTTACTTGAATTCCATTTGCTAAACTGATTGAGTTCAATGAATTTTTTGAACACGAATATTCATTTATCAGGCCAGTCTGAAATATACCATAATTTTTATATAAATCTAATGAAATCGCACCTCAAATAATGTGGCATATTTTGTGTATACTGCGTAATTTTTTTTGATAAAACCTACATAAAGTGAAGTGAGAGGTGTGTGGAGGGAATGAGTTAGCATTAACGGGTAAATAAATTTGTTTCTAAACTCATGCCTTTTGTAATATGATTTTTGGTTTTTTTTTACAGATTAGTGGTTTGGTGCAACAACGGAACGACAAATCGCTTAGTTCTATTAGTGTAAGCTGTTTTGTCAATGGAACTAAAATGACGCTGAAATGAATTACTGGTGACCAGTATTAAAAAAGGGATGGGGACGGATCTATTTTATCAGGGTAAGTTATGAATGCATAAAATTCCATATTAGATCATTATAACAAGTACGGGCTTAGGGTATGCAAACAGTAAGTAAAACAAACTTCAAAATTTGAGTCATTATTAAACCTGACTTATTACCTGCCGTGGTACTTCATAGTTGTTAATCCATAACAGAGTAAACGTCTGTCGGTCTGTCAGTTCGCACTGTAGTGCTCAAATGATTTCTTTTATTCTAGCCTAAAAATTGACACGTTGATTTTTATGGGTAAAATTAATTTTTGGGGCGGAGTGACCCTCGAGCTGTCTTATGATACAAAGTTTTGGATTAGTTAATTGTACCGACAAAGCATTTTAAATTTAACTTTTTCAAATATATTTTAGTCTTTTATTTAGTTACTTCTAATCAGTAGAGGCGTTTAAAGACTAGACTGCACAGACAGATTTTTTCCAGGTATTGTCTTGTGATCTTAGAAAGTACCATTTCGGCTTTTATTAAAACTTCGTAGATTTTCGCTTGTTGGTCTCAAGAGCAAAGCATTGCGTTTGTAGTTTGTGGCGAAAGTCTGTGTTTTGATAGACGTCGCGCACAGATAATGTTTTGTAAAGCTCTAGTTATCCACCGGTACTTCTTGATAATCAATGATAAAACGAGATGCTTATCCTTTTATTTGTACACTTCCATAACCACATTTGTCCTTTTTTATACTATCAGTTCAAATTACATGCTGCTTTTCTGTTTGTATGCGGATCTATCTTTTTTTGTGCGAAATGAATACAAGCAGGAGATGCTTCTAGAAGAGCACTAAAATTATGGACAAGAATTGAAGAAAAACTTGCTTTTATTGCTTCTTGATGTTCGGATTTCCCGATGCCAAAAACGATTTCCTTTCAAAGAGAACTTTTCTTGTTCTTTTCCTTAAAAGTGAAATGATACAGTTTCCTTCCTCCGTCTGTGCGACTACAATGACAAAATCGTCGTCATCGTTCTTTTTTTCTAGCCGCCACATTCACTCCCCAAACCCCATTCAGAGAAATATAAAAGGAACAAGCGAGAAATTTCTGAAGATGACGTGTCATACAACGCTTTGTCAAATGAAACGATCGGATCGTTCGTTCGTTCACTTCACGTTTTTTACTGCGTTCCACATATTTTACATTTTCCCCATGGCATAAAAATAAATAAACTATTATTATTACGATGATTCTATTTCCACGCTTCTCTAGCTGAATATGTATGTGTCAAAAAGTTACACTACAAATAAAAGCCGAGAATTGGCGAAATCAACTAAATATTTAACACCATCTAACCAATTTACATTATCTTTAAACATTTATATTATCACTGTAATTGGTAGGAATTATTTTCGCTCATATCAAAGGATCCTATTAACCCTCAAAAGTTTGACTGGTCATAAAACAAGAAGTGAGCTGTTAGTTAACGATTCTCGGAACAAAACAAATAACGCGCTAAGTTCACACTCTGTATCTAAAAATGCAGTAATAAAAAATTGGAGTGCAGCCTTCACTTATATACATGATGTAGCCTTCCATTAGCGAAGTTATTGTTTGGGCCTTGGGTGCTCTTGTATCCTACGTTCAATGTTTGTGTATCGTACGTGCTCCTTGTCGTCCATTGGATTTAATCTTCTCTTTTCACCTCCCTTTGTTTGTAGAGACGGAAGCTTATGATTCCTTTCCCATTTAAAGACTAGAATTTATTTATGATCGTACTGAAAAGATGCCTTTAGGAGGTCTGTTGTATTCACAGTTCACGTCCAGTGTTTATTATTGGCTACACTTACAACTTGAAAATCACCAACTGTTCGCTCAAGTAGATGTAGCATTTTATGTTTTGTGATTTGCACGGTTATTTGGTTGCCTTGAATTCTAACAGATAGCATCTCCTGTGTACACATCCAATAATGTTCAAACAATAAAGTCTTTTAGAATAGTTTTCTACTGAGATACACAAACTTTTTCCTTCTGTGAAAATCCATTAACAAAAAAGAAATTCTGTGTTGATGCATATTTTTTTACAATAAAATACTATGTACTATATGCATGCATGCATACACCACTTACATTTACCCAAGTTCCATCTTGATAAGCTCAGTAGTCAAAAAAACCACCGTAGCGTAAAATGCTAAAGAAAGGCATGAATGAATTAGTGATGATCAACATCTACATCATTTTTTGCTTCAAAACGACAATTCTTCATCTTCATCGAGCTATTATTCTAACAAAGAAGGGAACTGATCAGGAGTTGTCAAGCAGACAAACTATCGCTGCTGTTGTGGAACTAATTCTAACGACAAAATAAAAGTGCTCCTTCCTTTCTTTCTCTAACTCAAGCTATGATCAATGTGCGGAAATGTAGTTTTATTGAAAACTCCACAAAAGCTCAAACTTTTATCAATTCCCTTGCCATCTAATTGTTTCTGTACGACTAAAATCGATTTAAAATTCCAATGCAACAAAGATGTAGCAAAATATACAGACATTTTCTGCGAAAGCGTTCTTTTATTTTCGTTTCCCCCCTTTGAGTTCCCAGACGCCATGAAGCAGTGGTCGAAAAAACTTGGTATCTGGGTATCGTAGATACCGGGAAGTTTTTGGGAAGGAGGAAAAATGGGAAGGGGGAAAAGGGAAGGAGGGGGGAAAGAGAAGGAGGGGGAAAGGGAAGGAGAGGGAAAAGGGTAGGAGAGGGAAAAGGGAAGGAGGGGGGAAGGAAAAGAAAGGAAACGAAACGGGGGAAAATACTTCACAATATTAGAATTTTTTACCCAGTAGGGAAGAAATTAATGGAAATATGGGGAAATAAACAGATTGATTTAAAAGTTTGAGACTGTCTAAATCCTAAAAAATCATTTTTTTGAATGCATAAACATGTTTTACTATTATTTTGGGTTTCACATTTCCCGACTGATTTTGTGAGAGTTTCTGTTTTTGGAAAGGGTGTTTCAGTTATCATTTTCAAAATAAATTTGTTTGTTCACGACATTTAGAAAAATCAAAAATTGTGGGCATGTTGTTTAGTATTATCGCTCAATTTTTTGATCGGAATCTCAATATTGAATTTTGCAAAAACCCATAAAATCGATGTACAATTTTTGTACGAAAAATTATGGTTTTTGTCTGAAAATCAAGTAAAAAAATCGGGAAGTAAGATTAATTAGCCCATCGGGAAATTTTTTTGGGTCCCAGGATACCGGGAAGAAAAAGTTTTTTCGACCACTGCCATGAAGTAAAGTTAGCATAATACAATCATAATAATAATAAAAAACATTTTGTATGCCTATATAACTATGCTAGCTTTTCACTTTCCATCACAAAAAGGAAATGTCTCCAGAGAGAAACATGTCACTGAGGATAAAGAAAAAAGTACGGAATACATAAGAAAATTGTAACAATATTCTTAAATATGTATTTACGTGAATAGGATCACAATTTATTAAAAGAACATTTTTCTTATGCGTTGTTTCTTCCTCTTTTCTTACTTTTTCTACCAAATACAGAAATTCTGAAGAAAAAAATCCGAGAAAAAAAGAATTGCGTCCTTCTCCTTTGATTTTTCACTTTCTTGGGTCTTCCCAATCTGTTAAAAGAATTCCTTGAGCACTTTTGAGTTTGCTCGTAGTTTGGGTCAGTTTTTTGTAGGTTATTCGTCAGTGTTGTGTGTTCAATCAGAAACTGGGTTGAAAACTCTTCGTTCTGTAAACAAAAGAAGAAGAGTGAACTTTTGCCCACTGAAAATCATACCATCTTGTATTTGTTTAAAAATACACATATATTACATAGCCAAACCTTCTGATATGGCCTCAATGCACACTCCATTTATTTATTCTTTGAAAAATAAACAAAAAATTTGCTAAAGGCGTGCAGTGTAATATGTATAAGTACATATGTAAATACTATGTAGTGTAATAATGGTTATCATTATCATCATCGTCATCAACGTGATCATTGTCTGCTGAAATAAAATATACATGCCTATATTATTTTAAATGAGCACCAAGTCACTTCTCATGTCACGTTCTCTATTTTAAATGTGATTACAATACGATACTTGATTCAACTTCTTCATGTGCATAATATTTCACATGATGGTTATGTTATGATACTTGGTTTTTCTCTCTGTCTTTTCACATTTGCCTTGTTTCCGTTTGTTTCACTTTTGATGATGATGATGGCTAGTAGTTGCTGGCATTCATGGCCTGGTTTCGATCTGTTCTGTTTTGGGGTATGCCAGATAAGTCAGATGACTTGTTGGAACGTATACATTACATTAGTATTGGAGGTGGCTACACTGCACTTCCAGCTGCAAATACGTAAAGTACATCACACAAAGCAGTTGTGAGCCAGCCAAGTGAAGAGTTTCATGGAAAATGTCAAATAATAATAATAGCGGTCGGTCTTTCGCTTTTGTACATGACTTGTTGTTTACTTGAGGAAATGGTATTTACTTTTGCTCTCTTAAAAGCGTTTTTGAAATGTAGACACTCACACACACTTTCTCTCTCACACATCCCGCTGCTTGCAACAAAGCATACCAAAATTTTCTGTACTCTGTTTTTGCTCTCCATCATTTTTTTTCGTACATTTTCTCCCTCCTTGTCTTCATATAAATTCTCTGCAAACGAATAGAACTAAAAAGTATATTTTATTTTTTACCACGTCCATTCAACACATAACATAAAGTGTACTTACCCCCTCTAAATTCCTATATATTTATAATAACACATCTCTTGTGAGAAACGCTTCTCTATTCCCTTTTTATGCCGTGTGACTCATCTTTATGATTGTACTTGTTGTATGAAACGCTATATGTGCTGCTCTGCTTGTACAAAGAGAAAGCTACGTGAACGACAAGTGTTTTACTCTGTACATCTCTCTGCTTTGAGCAATCCCATTAAAAAAAGATAGATGAGAAGAATAAAGCAAAGATGAAATAAAACAATGCTCACTCTCTAACATACGTATGTACGTGTGCCTCCGTTTATAATTTTGTTTCCACTCCTAGACTCACTTACCTCAGCAGCGGCACGATACAGTTACATCAAATTTACAGTAGTAAATTATTATGTTTTATAAATCTAAAAGATGTGTACATATTTTGTGTACTGTACATATTTTATTGCAATATTGCCTGCGTTCGAGAATCTTGTGTGAATGCAACTGATGTTTTGGTGATTATGGGGTGATATTTCAGTGGTAATATTGAATATCGTACAAAATTTGATGTTGCTGGAAAATGAGATAGTTGAAGTGAGCCGCGCCACTTTGAATTCATCAGCATCATCCTAACGACCACCGAAAGGAAAAAAAAGCACGTTTCACCTGGTTCAGCTAATTTGTATACATGTGGTGTAGCGTGTTGTTGTAAAGTAGACATTGCGTACTTATAAAGAATACATGACTGTTAGATGCGTGCAAATCTAATGTACAAAATATTGTATTTATAATTAGCTGAAGATAATTTGTTGCTACACAATAAGACGGAATTATAAGAAGATAAGATTTTCGGGGATAGTAGAAAGAGATATATAGATAAATTACGTAAATCCGAACAATTTCTTACAGCTATAGCTAGACGAGAAATTGATAAATCTACTGGGAATTTGTTCTGTAATATATTTAATACAATGTTTAGCAGTACGCAGAAGATGCGTATTTTTAAAAGAGAGTTAAGCGACGGGCTCAGTTTTATTACGACTTAACCTCCGGATTCTGGGGTTGAGTTTCTTTACCTTAATTTCAGTTTCACCGAAGTTTCACAATTGGAAATAAAACATGGTACTTATGATTACAATTTAATCATGTAAAATGATTTCTAAATTCTTAAACTGAAGCAGCTGAAGAAAAAATCTTCCCATATGTTTTAATAACTCCAATTTCCAGTATATTCGTAAACGTAACTTAACAAAACTGTAGGGTGAAATTAGAACAAAACGGCCGGGTTTTTGTGAAATTCCCTATGTACTCTGTGTAAGAGTGAAAGTGGGAAATATCAAAGCAAAGGAAAGACATCATGTTTGATGATGATGTGACGGAATGTAACATTGTATGGTTTATTAGGTGAAATTGGACACTTCACTCATTAGAAATACAAAAGGAATGCGAGACAAGGAAATTAAGAGAGGAGAAAGTGAGTACGTTCGAGAAAGAGAGTAAAGAGGAACACCACTACAACACAACTTCCAGACATAATCATAAAGTCGTTTACTTATGCATGACTACGCTAATAATCATGAAAATGTTATGTATATACATAATATATGTGCGTTATAATAATGTTTGAAGCGGTAATAGTGTTACATGTATTCTCAGTACAAAGCAAAGTGACTGACTACAAATACCTCCACATCTTATAGTCAAAATAGTTTTCCTTTTAAGTCAGCATCATGAGAAAGAAGAGGCATGTGGCAAGGAGTAACACAGTAACTTACGTTTAGCAAAGCAGTGAACACACGACGACACAACAAACGCAAGATGTAATTTAAAATGAAGCTTTTGTTTTGAAACCGCTGCAGTTATACTACGTGGTAGTACACATGCAAGAAATAAAAGGTTCCGACTTGAGACCGTGTGAGAGGATATCAACAAAGGGACTTGCCATTTCGTTTTTCCTCAGCGGCAATCAAAGTCATCTCTGAGAACCCTCTGCCTTTTCACTCTTTTCCATTTCTCACTGCAAACACACCATGTATAGCTTACAGGGTAAATAGACATAGACATATATACTACTAAAAAGTTACAACTTTACAAGTTATACAACTGCATTTCATACACAGTAATAGGCGTATGGATGGGACAAGTTTTATGTTAAATTTAATTGAGTTCCTTTCTGGATTTTAGTATTTAGTGAATGTGAGAAACATTTCAGAGAAGCGGTTGAGAAACAGCCAGTTTATATGTGCTAGTTTGCATTTTAGTTTTATCCGGACACAATATATGAACATGAACGAACAGCGGTACGTACATAAGTATGTAAGTACTGTAGCATTTATGAGATAGTTCAGAAACAAGCTTTGAGAGCAAAGAAAAGGTATAATGAAAGCACTGAAAATGGTAAAGACACGTCACCTGTGACCCAAACAACAGCCGCCACTACTAACTGGTAATGGTGTTATTTGACTGCATTGAACTTTAGACCTCTTAAAAAATTTATGGTACAAGTGAGATGGATGAATGTTTGGGAAAAAATTAAACAAAAACAAACGATCAGTTTTATAATCAGCCCATAAGCCGTGTTATGTCTGTACAGTCGTTACCATACTAGTATGCTTTTTGTGGTCCATTTAAACTCAAAGTTTTGAAGGTTTGATGAGGAAAACACATGCCAGATCATGGAGTTGCTGCGATGTTATTATTTTCACACAGTATTTTGGAAATGTTACAAAACTGACGTCTCTCTTTGAGGTGAACAAACGTTGTATTGTGTAGAAAAATAGAATGGTTTTGTGAGTTAAATGGATTTCGATTACTAATGTGGATATGTGTATCTATGCACTTATGCATGTATGTATGCAGTTCCTATATTCTCAACAACAGAACAGAGATAAATGGAAGTAAGGGTTTATTCTATTACTGTACAGAGGGATTTGGAAAAGTGACTTGACTTGTTTTGTGCCACTGCTATTGCTTTTCCAGTTGCCGTCGTACAGTTTCATCTTGATACTTACTATATAAGAGCCATCATTAGACAGGTCACGGACATCGAAAGAAAAAAAAACACAACAAGCCTCAACTGGGCGTACAAATAGAGACAATCAGTTTAGCCAGTCAGTCAACTTTTGATATCGCTTCATTAAATTAGCTAGAGAGAGCCTTCATCGCCATTCCACGCGCATCTAGCTTCCAACAGTCATAAAATAGCAGAAACTTTTTGATGCATCTGCTCAAAATAGTTACTACTACAGCTTGTCTGTACTTTCTACAAAAAACATCACGGCTATGATTCTATGATGCTTGTATCAGTAAATTTCGTCTTTCAATAGGCATATTTTTTTTAGTATACCGTACGTAAATGTTTTACACAATACAGCCCTCTTCTACCAAGTCATAATACAAGAATTTCAATCAATAATATCACCAAATATCATTGTCAAACTAAGTAAATATTTTTATTTCTGACGCAAATGATCTCCTGCTTCCATTTTCCAGCCTTTAATATATCACATATGTACATAAAACATACAGTGTACAGAGATGATGTTCATTACCATCATTAAAACGGAAAGACCTTTCTCTAGAAGCCGTGGTATTATTATTAAACATGCCTTAATATTATGTATACTGTATGGCACAGCTGGATTAGTAATTAGTACAATCTATCCATCTGTCATCATTAGAACTTTTGTTCCTTTTGCTCCTCACTTCCCTTTTTATTATCACACAAAACGTTTAATGTAGTATGCATGCACTGGTTCTATTTGGTCTTATCCATATAAAGCCAGTCATCTTTGCACAGTGAGGAAAGAGTGAGTTCAAAAACACAACTAGTAACACAGTCGTAATCATAAATAGGCACATAAAAAGATAACCGTGAAAGTAACACAATTATCACAAGAGAGGAACAGAGAAAGTAAACCGAAGCTTTCTGAATTCGTTTACAGGAATACATTCAACATTTATAGCATTGAAAAAAGGATTGGATATGCATAGTAAGTTCATTGATGATGAGCCCAACTAACTACCATTGCCTTTACCACATGCAGGGATTTAAGGAAGACAAAGTGGCTAGGACCACGCACCAACCAACACAACACACCGTGGAACATCTTAGACCACTCGTGAAATGCATCATATTTTCATCTCACCATAAATAGTGCACAAAATATACGATAGCAGAGAACATACTTTATATCTTCCATATTAAAAATAATAATAATAATAACGAGTATTCCTCGTCGTAAAGTTTAAAGTTATATTTTCTCCAATTTATCAGTGTAACTACAAATAACAATGTGAATATACGTGTGTGTGTGTGTAGATGTGGTACAAGCCCATTTTGTAAAGATCCAGCAGGATGGTGTATTTTTTATTATTATTGTCATCATTATCATCACCACCTCCATCTTAGTATTACCATGAGTCTCATATTGTAACCAAAGTATAACGTATGTAGGTTTCCACCACCACCGTCGGACAAAAATAATAAGTAGGAACAACAACGACGACGACGGGGTAACAGTAGTTCAAGTAAAACTTAGTCCATTCATTTCACTTTACTCCTTTCATCTACAATAATATTTCATTTTTCCTACAGGACAAAGTTTCATGTTCAAGACGCGATTCCGCGTTTTTAACCTTTGCCGCTTTTATTTACGCGAGCACTACATGCCAACACCACCACCACGACCATCACTAGCTTTTATGACTTACTCACTACTATGACTCATGACCTCATATAACCGTATGCTACAAAACTAGTTGGGTTTGTTAGTGTACTGTGTACAGGAAGGAGTGTGTATACATCGTCTAGGAACATATATTATTAATTGGTTTAAACACAGTGCACATTTGCTATGATGATGTAAAGGGATGTTGGAGAGAAGGCACAAATTAGTTATTTTATTATTACTGTTGCCGCTGCTTTAATGTGAATAAAAGAGAAAAAAAACTTGTTGCGATGATAATGGTGGTGGAAAAAGCACTGGACCAGATGATGTGCTCCCGTCACTTTCTCTCGCAAAAATTCTTGTTGTTGCATTGGTGGTACTAGTAGTAGTAGTGCCTACACAAAAACTACTTATCATCTTGTCTCCCTCTACCGAAGACTGAAGACCAGGCCCTTTTGCTAAAAAATGTAGATACATTTTGTGTATTGTGGATAGGTGGTATGTCTGAATAGCTATATTCCGTTGCAAGTGATGGGAACTCAAGGTCTGGTCTCATCATCGTTAATCATACTTTGCTCATGGTATTTTTTTTTCTTATTCTTTTTCTTGACGGGATGATATACCACAAAATGTGGCATGATATATCATCATCATCACCTCCACCGCACTAACATCACATACCACATAGTCATTATGAATAAAAGTAGGAGCAAACTACATATTTTTACTTTTCTGTCTTCAGAAAATGTTGATGTGGTTTTGTTGGATTTAGGGTGACGTTACCTCTCGCTTTCGCTCATTTTTGCCCCGCGAGGAGTTTTTGGAACTGTTGATGATGATGACGACGACGTGTACGATGATGTTCATTGTGGCGTGTGCTTTAGTCTTACTAGTTGTTGATGGCATGTATTTACAACAAGTATTTTATGTACTACTTGGAACGAAACCTTGTGAGAGCAGTAAGTAGCAAGTACTTACAATTTGGGGGTAATGTAATGTGTGAACGTCATGATGGTATGCATGATGCATGCTCACAATGTGACAAGTTTTAAACAGTGTGTCATGTTATTACTCTCTCGGTTAACTCATGCACATAATTTATAATGTAATGTCAGCATCTCCCTCTCTCTCTCTCTCTTTCTCGCGCTCTCTTCTTAAGCACCTACGCCAACCACCACCAAAGAATAAAAAGGGAAGGAAATACGACAAGGCAAAGGCTTGGCAGACGCCACATATTCAGAAGAAGAAGAAAAAAATATTTTGCGTTTATCATATGCCATCGTCATCATCATCGTTATTCTAGTTGTCGTTTATCATATGCACGCATGCATGCTCACCAATGATACTTTCCATTATGGCATGAATATGAATGTCTTCCAATGCCGCCGCCACCACATATACCACCTCTCTTCTTTTTTTAAAGTTACATATTATTATATTATCAAAAAAAAACTGGGTTAAGTGAATTTCTTCTGGTGTTAAAAAGTCTTTCTTGCTCAATATGTACTAACTCGCCCATTCGTTTCGTTCATTTTCCTTCTTCTTTTACAGCCTCCATTTTTCTAGGACTGCTAAAATCAGACAATGAAGAAGGAAAAGTGTCAGCAGCTGTTGCCTTTCTGACTCTTCCTTCCGTTCACAATTTATTTCTGAGATGACTTTAATCAAGTAGCAAAAAAGTAGGTAATGTTGTGGTAGTGGTGGGGATGATTCGAAATTGCTGATGCTGTTAGATTTGTAGTATGCTGCACTACTAGTATATAATCTCATTATCTTATACTGTACAAAAGTATATATAATACGTTTATTCAATATCCGTGTATCTACTACTGGAACGCAACAATTTATCTCACATAAATGCGTGTTCTTCACTGTTGAGCAATTAAAGCATAAACAACCAGGAGTGATATTCCGTATCCAATTTCTCCTTGTAGTCTAAGCAAGAGAACATGCGACAAGTGAAGCTTTATTTTGAATATTACTGTAAGCAAAAAACTTGCGATTGTGCTCAAGGGTAATTGAAACAAACCAGATAATATATTATGCTTGAAGAGAACGACCATATTTCATGAAAATCGCAAACAGTGTGGAAAAATCAAAATTTAAATGAGCACGTACATACACATAAACTTTGTCATATCGAAAACTTACGATGCAGTGAATGAATGCCAGAACACGTTACATGAGTTAGGCTTTTATTCGTCATAGTTTGAGTTTTATGACACATTTACTATTATGCATTCGCATCACAAAGGGGCAACAACCCTCCATAGAAATATATGGAAACTATAAAATTAAAGTAAAAATGTAAGGGAATTTATTCTTCATTTTAAATACACTAGTTTGATCTTCAAATAACACTTATGGAAATGCGGTTGTTCTGTAAATTGCAACAGTAAAACTGGGCCGTACACAAATTTTAAATGTGTCACGAAAATCATAACCTATTGTCAAGTATGCTTGACATGTATGGAAAATGGAAACTTTAACTCAAAAACAAGTACTTAAAGCTCAATAGTATGAGATTTCTTCTAACAAGGGTTTCTTAGATTTCCATTTACTTTTGAATTCGGTACAAGCACAAACTATATATCTTCTATCTATGAACTAACCAGACAAATACATGGAAGGAAATAGAACATAAAATACACGTAGAGACGTAGATGTAACAATGAGCAACCCTTCGTTTCAGATTTACCACATACTCAGAACACTAACCAACATGTGAACATAAAGTTTAGGATTTAAAAAATATCGATTTTAGTTCAAGATTTGCAAATTATGCCAAAATATTCAATAAGTGCAACCATGTATGTACTTTATAGCTTGTAAGGCTAAAATGCGTTCAAAGGTTTACTTGAGCCTCATTGATTTCACAATTTGCTGTCAAACATCATTTAAATTCATTTTTCTCGTTAAAAATGAAAACCTCAGTGTATATCAAACCTCCGTAAAATCGATAGACTCTCAGAAAGTCACTCTTGTTCCTAATTACCATAATGACTCAATGCCATTATTATCATCTTCTCCGGATTCATATATGTACTTTGTTAAAACTTAAAACTGTGGTTGTAATTTTAGTAATACCATTATCTCAAGTATGTAGGTGAATATATAAGAGAACGTTTTTGGATCCGTGTCAAATAGTCAGCATAATTATATCTTATGACACTTAACGTTCCCTTAACCAATAACAAACGTTTTGGAAGTGGTTGAGGAGAAAACTTTTTTCACCAGGCACTTAAGGACGAGGCCACAAGCTTGTATAGACTATTATGTCGTATAAAGTGTTTCAAATAGCTCTATTTGCTGCTTAAATATAAGTTTTGTTATGATGGTACAAGTGATTGAAACGGAAACCATGTCGGCGATTAGATTAAGGAGGAAAATGTATTGTGACGACCGTCAAAAGTGAAAGCAATCATTTCATTTTAGAAACAATAAATCAATTAGATGTGTAATGTACTGTGCTATGCTACACCCTGTTGCCCTTTAACATTTACTTTGGAAAATCAAAACACAAAAGGCTTTTTTCTTTCCTTTTTGTATGATCCTTCTGAAATAACAAAGCAGATGATTTCATTTCACGGATCTTTAAGAGCTACACAGAGAGAACTTCAGCTCATCGCATTAGTCATCATGCAGCTCAGCATGTTGCTCTTTATACGTTTTTATTTGACACACTCTAATAGTGTGCCAGGTAGGTACAGTACTAAAAATCGTACATGAAGTTGTGTGGAAATAACCGCCTGTTGTGCACTTGCTATAGTTTCACCACACCAGAACAAAGTGAAAGCCATTTAACTAAGTAAACCAAGCGTGGAACGTTTCCTTTCTCTCGCCCTCTCTTTCAGCTATTACATATTTCAAAGTTGACTCTAAAAAGGTGCTAGTACAAAATATATGAACTGAACAGAGTGAGAAATAAAATGTAGTTGGTGGGCATGAGCACAGTGACAGTACAGTTACAAGGAAAGTTACACTTAGAATTGTATTGACAGTTATGGTATATGTATGTTGCCCCTTATAACAATCGTGCAATAAATAGCAATAAAAGTGCACATAACAATTAAAATCAATCTTACCCTTCAAACAAATAATTTAAGTTAGGAGAAAATGAGTTGTTGTGGGAGTAGAATGACACACAGTTAACTAAAAATAGCAAGGTTTTGTTGGTCATCATTGACTTTCCCTTGTATATTTAATAGCACTGTACAAGCAAGTCTTTCTACTCGGAAAAAATAACATACCACAACGATGATGATGGTGCCTGGAAGTAATAAATATTTGTCAGCATTTCTCTCTCTTTTTTTTCGTTTTCTCTCGTTTTGTATTCCATTATTTTGTGAAAGAGCAAGTCATTGAGTCGCAGGACGCAAGATATCGGAAGGAAAACCGATATGGAAAAATAAGAAAAATGTTACGCAAAAAACTTACATAGATATAGCGGTATACAATGCTACTCAATTTTCCTGTTTTCTTCATACTCCACCACCGCCATCACCATAACAAATGCTGCTGTAAAGATAGATATAGATACAGATACACAGCAGGAGATATTGTGTGTACAGCAGGAAATGTTTGTTGCTTGCTACTTGCTGCCTTACTCTCCTCACCATCAACTTTACTTCTATTTTTTGCCTGTCTGTTTAGTTTTTTTTGCGTTCTACTGAAACTGAAAGTAATGCAATTTTTCCTACTTTTGCTCGTCCTTGTGTAACACATGGTCTTCTGCAACGATATCTTTGTCTAGTTGCTACTTTAAGTATGTTTCTGAGAAAAAAGAATATTTCCCATGGAGGAACAGCAAGAGTCTTACTTTAGTACTGCTTCTTGTGGAGCAGCCACCGTAAGCTCACATGAACAACATAAGCTCACGCTCCATTTGTTCTTTGCCTTTTGCCATCATCATCATGATCATGTTGCTCTATGTGATGTGCAATATACTCATGCCATGATGCCATGGCAGAGGGAATTTGCGTTGAAGTTTGGTTCAACTGCTCACTGTTTACTGACTACGATGGAGAAAGACGGGAACAACCAAGACAGACAATGAGTTTTATATATTGTGCTTCAGTTAGAACAATTGATGTTTTCTTCCTTACTTTACCACCTAACTAACAATTTTCTTTTTTTAGTTTACTTTCACTTTGTGAAACCAGACCGTGACAACCTGGAAAGCACCCACGCACCAGCATAAAGAGTTGATTGTGCATATGGTACCCTTTCTCTCTCAATTTCTTATCCTTTTCTTCTTCCTCTTCCTATCCAGTGATCTTCTATTTCTTCTTGTTGTACGGGAGAAAGTACCATACCGTCCTCAAAATCCCATCACGGATGAATTAAAGGTTCGTGTCTGTTAAACGTATCAAAGCAGAACCAACCGTCTAACGGCATTTCTTCTACATTGGCGCTGCCTTTTTTCATTTCTGATCATAGTTTATTCGCTGTGCTTTTACTTAACTTAGTTGGACAGGAAGGAAAAGGAGGAAGAAGAAGAAGAGAGAAAATGGACGTAAGAAATGAGGAGAAACTCAAACAAGTTATGTTTTGCTTCGTACTCTTCTCTTCAACCAGATCCTTCACACAGTTTTTCAACTTTATTTAGATTATGTAATTTATTATGAGCAAGATGAAGATTGACATCTTTACCTTAAAGCTAATTCCTGAAGGCGTTGAGATCCTATATTTCTTGTTAGGAAATAAGAAAATATGAGAGATGATAGTGCGCTCAACCTTGTTTACTGTTACCTCATTCATTCATTTTACTTTTTTCATTTATTTACATTATAAATACCATTTACACTCACCATAGATCAAATTTCTTAAACCCTTCGACATTTATCCATGAGAGATTGTTGCATGCATAGACGACGACAGAAACCTTAAATTATAAAAAAAAAGTATTCAATTAAGTCATCGAGAACAACAACATTTTAGTAGGGCATGGTTAGTAAACAAGCCCAGTTGCAATTTGATGCAAATTTAGCAATTCCCAAGAACAGAAGAATGTGGTGATAGCATCATCAAAAGTGCAAAAGTGATTGTGTAGAGGCTAAAGTGACAACCACAATAACAATGTAAATGCTATTGCTGCTATGCTGCTGAGACAAGGATGGGATCAACATCACAGAAAAGCTCGGTGTATAATTTGTTGTTGTAGCATGACATGCATAGCATAAAACTCGAACAAGCAGCTTACATACATGGTTTACTCTGTTCAATGACGTTATATAGGAATCAGATGGCTATTACTTATCAAATCGTCGTTCTCATCATACACATGCTACAAAACCAAAGCTAGAATGGTCACCAAGACTGGGTAATTTTCTAGTTTTACATGGCATTCAACCAAGCTTTCTAAAAAGTAGTAAGGATTCATGTACTGTCCTAGCACTACTGCCATGCAATAATCGTAATGATAATAATAACGCATACAATGACTTCTTTCTCCTGATTATTATCATGATGATGAGGTTGACGGCAGGAGTGGAGCTGGCAGTGGCACCGCTGTCTTTAGTACTCGTCTCGTCTTACTTTCATATAATAATGATCGTCATCATCATATTCGTTAAACACGCTATATATAGTATCTGACTAGGTTCAATGAAATTCAATGAGCTCATTAAGCCAAAATGTACACCATGTGTGTTATATGTATAAGAAACAAAAAGAGCAGTCCTAATCGCTATCAAAATCAGATTCGTATGATTAGCATGAACGAAAAAGCGTAAAAATGCACTGTAACAACGTTGAGTAGTTCAAATCTAAAAGTTGTAGGTTTTTGTTGTGGAATGTGCCTTGTGAGTTTTTGAGTGAAAAGCAGGCAAAGATGCAATGAGATTTTGATACTTTATTGTTTATGACACATGACACAAGTGTGTTTTTTTTTCTCCTGAGAAAGTGGTGGTACATACACTGGAAGATGCTCTTGTTGTTAGTTTAAGGATGATTTTGATGAATAAAGTCAGAATCTGTGTAAGCTGTTGCTGTAGTCCATATTATGCAATGTTTCGAAATGAAAGCGGCGGAAAGGGGGTACTAAGGGAGACTCAGAGAAAACCATTACCCTGAATCGCTGCACTGTGAGTATATGTGCGAAACATGAATGTAAGGTACATATAAGGGCATATCTAACTCTCTTGTCGTGATATAAGTATTTATACATAATAATAATATCTAAATCCATGAAGTGTGTAGTAAATAGTCAGATAGGAAGTAAGAAAAGGGAGAGAGAAAACAGTAATATCGTAAATGTGAAAGAAGCTGAGAATGAGGATGATGATGAGAAAGATGATGATGAGGCTGGATGCACACATGAAACTACTTTTTCCGCCACACAAAACAACAACACCGCCACCACCACTACCACCCAGCATGCCAAAAGCCAGTCAGTCAGCAAAGTATTCTTATGTAAGAAGTAATAGTATCGCTTTGTCGACGAAGTGGAGATGGTGGTGATGGTAAATAGCATCAGAAGACGGGAATAAAGTGAAAGCAGTTTTCTCCCGTAAATTGGCTATTTCCCGTTTGTACATTAGCTCTTTTAGTGGTTTTGCTCCGTAGCTCATCCCTACTGTACAGTTTATGTTTTTTCGCTTTGGGTGTATCTCTCTCCAAGTATAAATATAACGCATTATTACACACTCGCACATAAAATTATACTCCTTTTGTGGGTGCATGTGTCTCTTATTTGCAACCCAACCGACATACACGCTCAACTCTTTTCCCCAGTCTTTTCCGACTTTTGCTTCTGTTTCATTTTCTCTCGAAAATAAGGGAAAGGATAATGCGCCGAAAAAAACATTCTCCCACTTTTTTCGTGTCCTCAGAATTGTGTGAGGGAAATGTAACTTATTGGGCATCAGGATAGACAGTCTAATATTTGCACACTTTAGACATGATTCATTGTTTTGGACTTATTTTTTATTTCATTTTTAGACAAAGTGAGTAAGCTGTTGTGTAACAACCCAACAACAATTTGGTGTGAATGCATCTTCTTTTTTACTTTTAAATGATCTATATGAAATGTTGATAATAATGATAATAGTGCAGTTCCGCCTCTTGAGATGATAATGACAGTGTCATTTGTCAGCGTTACATGTTTCGAAAAATACTTTATAGATTGTCTGTATAGTGCATTTATTTACAGGAATTTCGCTATCATTCTAGTGGCATGAACGTCATCACCATCATGATAGTCCCCATATCCTACCATTTTTCCTTGTACAAGAATTGACACTTTGCATCACAAATGAGCATTCACCCTTACACGGCTTTTTCTTGTTTGATGGCGGTTGTGAGTTTACGCAGTAGTAGGCAAAAAGTATTACATATTTTTGAACGCCTGAGAAGTTTGCTGCTATTTTCTATGAAAACAGAGGGAAAAAATAGTACATTTGCGCATATAAACATGCAGATTTTCTTCTATCATGCCTTGTCTTCGTTCTTTTGCTATGGAACGTATGTATCTAGACAGCTTTATGAAAGGTTGAAAACGCAAATTCATACTGTTTTACGCATTATTTCGACTTTCTAGGCAGAACCAGAACAATAGAGAGATATAGAGCCGTACAATTGTCTCCAGCAAGAATGTCATGCATCTTTCCAGACAGACATTACAGTCAGCAATGGAGGGAGTATAAATAATGTACAAAAAACGTTCCCGTTTCCGGTTGCAACTATACACTCATGTTGTGCCTCCACGTAACCTCTCTATCTTCCTTTAGACGAATGACTTGAAAAAAGTACGAAACGATTGTATTTAGACCGAAATCTACATTTTATTTATTTAAAAGACCACATTAACTTTTGCTCTAAATTCCTCGTTTCGATAGTCATTTCATTTTCAGCTTTACTACCATGTGCATTCAATGATCATATATTTTAGACTAGATGAAATGGAATGTAGTTATTAGGATAGAACAAGAGTTCACGGGAATCATGGAAATTGGGAGTATCAGAATTCTAAGAAAATGTTATTCAGCTGTAAGGCTAACATTAAATCTTCTATGTTTACTGTTAGTCAATAATGATGATCATGTAAATGTTTACTACAGACCATCAAGTAAAAAAATATCTTGTTATTTTTGTACTACAGTGTTTTGTGTAAACATACCAAGAAGCTATTGAAGGGACCTTTGATACCAGGGAAAAGGATTCGATTATTGCTAGCGTAAAACAAAGAACGCACAAGGTTATCAGTATCACGAAAAGCTGAAAAATACAATAAGTATTTCCTTTTTCTTTCGATCCACTAAATCTCACGTTTTATGCACATTTCATGACGCATTTAATTTTGTAGTCGCCCTACATTTTCACATCTCTTGTGATTCGATTTCACTGAAGAGAAACGGAAGAATTTTCATATTGACCGATCACTGCATTACAGAATTAGGAATTATTATAAGGAATTGTATAGGAGCGTCAGTTGACAACAAGTTAGTGCTTTAGATAACATTTATACATTCCGTATCATCATAAAATCCATACGACAGTTTTCTCCATAATGGTAGGGAAAGTTGTGGCTTGAAACAGTTTTTTTTAATTGAAGGTTTCAAATAATTATTAAAAATAATGGGAACATTATAGCTACCCAGAGATAGAAAAACACTTATTTCTTTAAAACTTTTGGATGTTTTGTATTGAATTATCAAGTTTTGGTATTTTGATTGACCTTTCAATGTGGTGGTTCAGAGTTAATACATTATGTAATTCATAGAACCTTAAACCTTATAATTATTATCGTGCTATCGTTCGTAATATTTTCGAAGCTTAAATATACCAATTAAATGTCATTTCTAGCAACCACTTAACCGGTGTCAACGCGGAAATATCGGTCAAAGTCAAAATACTGTATACAAGATACATAGATTAGGCTTCCGAAAAGGGATAACGGGAGTTTTGGAGTTTCACTGGGAAATAAAATGTAGGTTTACCTACAAAATACCGTTCTCATACAATCTGAGAACTTGAAATAAAAAATCCTGGTCAGTTTTATGAGCCCCAAAAGACTGCACAAAAGTACATTTTGGAATTTCAATATTTGGTGGTATCATTTATAAATTGTACGCATTTCTGAATCTCAGTATATGTAAACAATTTATAAATGAAACCCAAGTTTAAAAATGCAGGAGTGTAGGTTGCAATGTTGCCAGACACCAAGCTTAAAATAAAGATAAAAATTTTTCACATCGATTAATACTGTAGCAAACGTTCACTGAGATCTTATTTCTTAACAGATTTAAAACTTGAGTGTCAAATTTTGTTTTGAGCGTTGTATCCGACAACAATGTATTTTTTAGACTTAGGTTTTCATTTTTTGTCACCAAGGTTTTATTGAAGATTTTAAGATACGTGAGAGTGTAGTATGGAAAACTGTTTGAATTTCTTCTGTGAACCTTAATAATCTGTGTTACTTGCAATGCAGTGCAATGACTTCTGTTGCACAACTCTATGAAGCTAGAAAATATGAACGTTCTTGAACACCAACAACCAACAAAACCAGAAATCGACAAACGGGAAATAGAAGGCGAGAAAAAAAGCAGTGATAGTAAGCTACAAAGGAAGGACGAAGCTGTGCATGTACATTTACCAGGGTTTAGACGGGACTTTTTCAGTTATTACTTTGTGCTCTGTAAAAAAAGCTACTTCCTTTAGCTACTACTTTACTCTTCCTCCTGATATTTTTCATAGCTTGCCTGTATAAAAGTTGTAGAGGTGGTGAGGACAAAGTGTTTACGATGAACACTATAACGATCAAAAAAAATCACACAAAATGTGTCAAAACGATACACATTACAAGAAAAGGCATCTATTTTGTTGAAAATAAAAAAATTGAACCAGGACGCACGGGCACATTCATAAAAAACTAGTACGTTTCCTTTCCCATATCTGTAGCAAGTTATGCTTACTTGCATTTACCATCATCAACAGTAACAATACAGTAGTCATATTCAAAGTCACTATAGTAGCTGACTTTGAGTTGCGAAAGTAGCAGAATTTTCTTGTTATCGTTTGTCGTGTTGTTGGTCTAGTAGAAAAATACATTTATATTATGTAGCCAAAAGTGTAAGTAAAAATGCATCATAGGAAAGTGAGTAAAAACGCTCACACAAACACTCAAATAGGCCTACCACTACCACACAGACAAAGACTCATTTTAAACGTGAGAGATCTGGAAAAAAGCATCAGAGATGCGATGAGGGAAAGTACTTGACTCAGCATTTATGCACTTTACTTACATTACTCGGCTTGCTTGCTCTTGCTGCTACACATAACATAATAATACCCGATTACACGAGTGAAACGGAAAGCAAAAGTTTTTTTTCTTCTTCTTCTTCTGATCGTCGTTGTGACTGCTTACTTAAAAGTGTATACGCATATCTATCAACGGGGTACTTAATAGCATGGCACTAAAATGTTTGTGTGTTAGTGAGAAAAATAGAAGGGAAAGTGGAGTTTCTTCAGTTTTATGTAAGGCAAGTCATATCACGTAGTATGTAAAATTGTATAACAACCAAAGTAAAAATATATTAAGTTAGTGGTTGATGTGATGTAAGTAAAGTATGTATTCACGTAAACCCATCATCTTAACGTGATCATGATCATGATGCTGATGTGAAATGATAACAATGTATATAAAAATGTAGCAAAGCATGAAACGTAAGTAGCATTCCAACCAAACGACGACATTCATTCTCAATCCAACAAAACTGAATGGAAGAATGGAAAAAAAGGAAAATATTCGACAAAGCCGAAACTCGTTTTGGTACTTTTGTCATTACAACGGAAAACCAAAAAGCACAAAAAAGTAAAAACTAGTCCAAATTTCCACCTATCAAGAATGCACATATGTAAACTAAGAAATGCAACCTATTATACATCCCGAAAATTTACAACAATCGTATATTTTTGCATCTGTTGTCTTTCACCTCTTTCTTTATAATTCATCTGATTGAATGACGATTCCACTTTTATATCCAAATTTATACTAGTTGAGTACAGAAATATTTAAGTTGAGTACTTATTTTTGCTCTTTGCTTTTACTTGGAAGTACTTTTTTCTTGGAAAAACTAAGCTACTCGCATTTTGTTGTCTTGTTTTTGCTACCACAACAGTTGAAGTAAGCTGACACAATGAAATGTTGTGAGAAAAGAGGAAAATATGACCAAAGAAATGTCGTAGAAAGTATACAAATGTTTTGGAAAGGATGGAAAATTATTGAAAGATGACGTTGTTTTGGATAAAAAGGAACGGAATGTATATAAAAAAGTTGTTTTGGTATTTAGATATGTGAAGGCTTTCTTTTTTGAGGAAAAAGGAGCATGTCGTGAAAAAATCGTATACAGAAATGGTTAAATCCATTTAAATAAGTAGCGAAAAATAAATTTACGCAACGTAAGTAATCCAATAGTATGTAGTGCGATTTTCAAAAATATTGTGTACAAAAAATGTACGAACATGGTATTCATGTATAGTCTATTTGATTTGAACGAAGTAGCGTTCAACAGACAAACAGAAGTTAAAAAATTCAAAACAAAATCACTCAACCTGCTTCGTCTACCCAATAATGTAACCATATGAAATGGAAGTTAGTGTCATGAGCATAAAAAAGCTTCTTGACGTTTTTTTCTACTTTTTTGAAAAGTTAGTAAACACACAAGAAGAAATAAGTAGTACAAGTAGCACTATTTGCCCTCTCCCGTTTTCGCTCTAATTTTTCCTCTCACTAAACTAAACTCTCGTTTTTATAGCATTTAGCATTGTGTCGTGTAAGTAGGTGCGTTATATGCCCCTACATTTTTTTCACAATGAAACTGGCTCCTTGTTCGAGTTTGCCAGGAAGAGGAAGTAAAAATGAGAGAAAAAAAATCAAAAAGATGTCGGGTGGAAAAAAAGATGCAGAAGCTGGAAAAATACTACGACATACTCCATTTCACGTTGACTTGAGAGTTGATATGGTGTATGTGCACCCCAATACGTACAATTCTACTGATCATGACGACAATGAAATTGTAATAAAGCCGAAGAAAAAATACATATAAACAGCATACATACACACATCCCCCATCCGCATTATAAGTACTGCTGCATATAGTTCCCATTGCTTACAGAAAGGGTCTCCTCATAAATCCCGACCTTCAACAACACACACTCTTTTCCCCAACAAAGAGTAAGTACAAAATGTTCCTCCTTCGTAGTAAAAATGAAAGTGGAATGCGGTTTGATCTAGTCCGATAATGTGGTGTACTTACATGGTATATACTACATATTATGTATATACATGTTCACAAAGTGAAATAGTCGAACAAAAGCATAAAAAAGGAAAGAAAACTGTTTTTGCTGTTACAACAGCGATTTTTCGCTATCTAATAATGCCTTTCTCCTACTTTCACCCTCAACGATAGCCCCGCTTTTTTTACTTCATAGCAATATAATGCTATGTGCTTATCGTTTGACTAGTAGTGCATTCAAGAATTTTGTGATTTTTTTCGTGGACACATTCCGTCCATCGTTGGTGAATTTGTGTTGTGATCGTGAACAAAGTCGTAGCAAAGCAGCAGCAGAAAAAAAGAATTTCATTGAGTCACCAACTTCCTCTTTCTTTTCTTTCTGTGTGTCTTCTCTGCCTGCATTTAATTGCCATCATATGACGACTACTCAAAGGGAATATATAATATAGCCATTATAATCTATACATATCCCTCACAAACACACACGCCGGCTCGCAGTATTAGAACCAACTAAACTAAACGCTATTACGCTGTCTTGAGAGGACAATAGTAAATCGTATATGCGTTCATATGGGCAAGAAGGATGACTATGTATGTCGGTGACGGTGGTAAAAAGATGAAGTTGCCTTCAACTTATTTTCTTGTTCTTTCTCTCCGTCTCTGTTGCTGCTATACGATAAGTACTCACTAGAAACTCACACACATACTATCACGGCCCACATCACTACTACAACTGCAATGACATTTCTTTGTCTTTAAATGTCTACTGCCTTTGCATTATTTCTATTGCATAGTCCCACCACGCGTACTTTCTCCAACAACCAAACCACTGCCGTCACTGTCTTACCAAACGGTAATGATAACAATGGCTATACGTTTATTTCCATTTCCTTATTCGTTTTTGGTAACTTTTAAATATACATAATATTCGTTTTGATAAGTATACACCAAGTAATTATACATAATTTTCGTTAGTGTGTACATTTTAAAGGCAAAAGAGACTTGCTTTCAAAGATCTTATAGGGTTGTCGTCATCGTCATGGTGAATCATACTCCCATTTTGTTCTTTTACCTACACTTACAACTTACATCTTTTTCTGCTGCCTTGACTTTCTCTCCCTTTCTCCATTGTTCCGAAGAACGAATAAATATATCTTTAGTACAAGAGCGTCTCCTTTTTTATTATTTTCTCTCTTTTCAACATTTTCATTGCATTGGCTTTTTCCTCCTTTTCTTCACAACTTGATGTAATGCAACCATCATCACCAACATCACGGCCGCTATATCTGTTACTACTTTTTTTGCTACATCATGTCTCCCTACATGTGTGGAAGATCCTCCTCTTTTAGTTGGGTAGTGAAAGAATTATGAGAATTTTAACCCAAAGTCCAAAGAGCATTTTATTAGGGGTTGTTATACTACCTCAATTCTCGCAAAAATACTACCACTTTCGCAATCACCACCACTACATATATGCATGTATAAGAGCTTACGTGTTTTTTACCACAAGACAGGTCTTAGGTAAAATGCACTCAACTACAGCACATGGGAGAGCGTCGGATATAGAAACTATCAAAAAAGGAAACAAGACGGACTGAGAGAAGTAAGGAGAATACTGAGAGCTGTAACTTTTATGCTTGGTGGTGGCAACGCCACCGATACCACCACCAATGCTGATACTATTGCATTACAAATACCACTTGCCGATTCTTTCTTTTTTGTTGTATTTCTCCCTTTTATTATTAGATCCCTTCTTCGCCTTCCTGTTATATTGCCTATCTTATCCTCTACCAGCTGCAAAGTTTTGTTGACTTGAATGTCATCTGTATATAACGGTGAATCCGAAATGCACTGTAATAAAATTGTACAACTCACACTGAAGCCTCATCCTTCTATAATTCTCGCCTTTTTTCTCTCTTATCAGTCCTTTTTGTTACCGTAGTCGTAACAGGAAATAAAGTTTTTTTAGATTATAGGATTGCTTTGTTAGCATTATCGTACGACATAGAATGCATTTATACTTTTCATTCTACGTGTCACGTTAGAACCACATTTCTGAAATAATGCTGGTCGTGATCATTAAATGCTTCTTTCTTCTAATCATTTTCTTGTGTAGGAGATTTAGTCACAGGAGAAAACTGGCACCACCTGCTACCGCTGATTCAGCCTATTTCTGTGCCTAAAAGTAAATAGAAGTGACTCTAAAAACGGCATTCTCCACGCATGTATGCTTATCAAGTGTTCTAAAGCTAGAAACAGGTCTATGCTTTTGACAAGAAGTTTAATTCATGAATATGTAATTATAAATGCTTATAATTATATCTAAATATAATTTTGAGTGGAGAGGGTAAAAGCATTACAGTTCGACAAGGTGACAAGTTTACACGTGGATGCAAAATGGAAAATGTTTTAAAAACAGAGGACCCTCACACGACATGATTGCATTTAAAATGAGAACAGTGTGTAAGTAGATTTGACAGGAAAATAAGTTTAACGTAGAAACTGCAAAAGAGTGGTTGTAAATAGAGCAGGCATCCATAATAATTACTCTGATGGCTAGATTGGAGACACTGGTTTTTGGGTTATCAGGACGACATTTTGATTGCGCAATGCCAGTATTATCATCATCATTAGTATTTTGGCTAGCATTATACTGCTTTCTCTAGATAAAAACAACAAATACTCTGTTATACAGACTCCATGCTTCCCATTTATCCTGTTGAATTTACTGGGAGCCATACTTATGCAAAGGATACAAGTGCACTACCTTTATCCTGAGATAAATGTGGTATTATCCTCCGGAAGACCAACCTACGGTTAGGAAGGACGCAAGGGAAATTGCAAGAAAAATAGGTAGTCAAGGTCAGAGGACACCTCATTCTTCCTGACTTGTTCCTCATTCCATTCTCGCTCAAGTATGTACCTTGCTTGCATTCATGCAGGAAGAAACAGTTCACTTTCAATTTTTCCTTTTTATCCTTCAACTTGCCACTTTTGCTTCTTCATCTATGTTTTCTAGTATGGCGCAAATAGAATAAGGAAGAAGTAAAGAAATAAAGTTGTTGAAATTTTATAAGAGATGAAGCTCATAGCTTTTTTTGTATACGCGGATTTTTGTACGTCTTGTCAGTCAGTGGCGGCGGATTGGAGGAGATTCACGCACACATACACACACATACCAACACTCACAGAGCATAGGCATCTTTTTATGAGAAAATAATAGAGCAGAAAAGCTTTTAGCCTTTTGGGATTACTTAAAAAGTCACTTGACGACACGAAGCATCATTCTCCGGTTGTGAGAATGGCAAGAAAAAGGGGAGAATCAGAAGCAGGAAAGAATCCGAGAAAAATAACTTGGCCCATTACATAATATACCGTTTTATATGTATATTAAAATTCCTACATCAATAGTAAACGAGAGAGGAGAACTCGCTCTCCATCAGTTTTCGTTATGAGCTAGTGCACAAATAACATGCTGAGGTATGGAGAGTGTAGGCAAAGTAACCAGGAAATGAAATGGCCATCGCAACGTCATCATCAAATGGTAATCACCCAAATGGTCGAAAGGGAAAGGGAACATACGCAGGTACCATGAAGCCCTTTGATTTAATGAAGGCATTCTATTTGCCAGGTACTTGATGATGTATTAAGGCAGAAGAAGATAATAATGATGCTTCATGCTCGTCGTCATTGATGTTCATGGAGGCGTAGTAAGTAAAAGAGACCATAAGCTCCATTTTCAATGTCAATTGATGATAATGATGGTAGTTGAAAATAAATCTATTCCGAAGTCAATAAAGCTATGTTTCTTAATTTACATTGAATGAAAAAAGTTTAGCAGCGGAAATATATGGACGAATACACAGAAAAAATATAATACAATTATTTAATCTTAAATGAGCAAATAGAAATATTTAGAATATGATGCATTTGTGATGCGAACTGATGTGGATAAGTTTAACGAACTACCTACATATTTTTTTCGGTTCGCAACAATATTTTTTTGCATTATAGTTGTAAAAAGTAATAAAAAGACTGTAAACATTAAAGAATTTTGGAGCGTGCTGTATATTGACGCTAGTAAAATTATTTCTTATACGTTAGTTTCTCCCAGTTTTTCAAGTACTTCATTAAGATGTGCCTAAAAATAACTTGTTTTTGTCTACTCATCTCTTGGAAAGCACGAATAATATCTCAATGGTAGTAACTACTTTTATTATTATTAGCTCATTTTCTCCCAGCCTCATTGGTGCTATGTCTGATGGGACAAAATCTGATTATTTGCGTTAATGTAATTCTTCAGAGTGAAAACGAAAATGAAAGGAAAGCAAGTAAAAGGAACCTGCTGATGTTAGTTCTTGTGAGAAACAAAAATGTAATGAATAGAGTCCAATTAAACGCTTTAATTAATACTGCTACTGCTCTGATATGAGCCGTCCATCTTGAAATAATATTTGAAGTAAAAGTTCATACAAACTAAATATGCTCCCGCTTATTACACCCACTTTGTCTGCCTCGTTTCGTTTGAGTATATCACTGTGTATTCATAATCACATGCTCAATTAACTCAAAAAAAGACTGCGAATATGTGAACGAATTAATGAGCTACGGATGAACACATATTCCATGCATTACGAAATGAAATGCATGCATTGGGAAAGATGTATCCATAAAAAGCTCCCATTCTATGACTGTGAGTTATCTAAATGGAATTTTGTTCAGAAAGGCGTAAAGGCGTTAGTTGGCATAAAAATGGAGAATGTAAACGTAAGCGAGATTAAGGCATCTCATTTTTTACTAACGATAAGTAGAATAGATGGATGAATGGGTGGTTTGGTAGATGGAATGATTGAATGAAAAAAGGAGGACAGAAAAGCCGAAGCCATGACAAGTAAACTTTTTTTCCTAGCTTTTCTTTGTTGGCAGTTGGTAGGGAGGATAGAGTGTATGAAATATTTTTTTATTCTGTCGCCTCTCTGCAATCGTTTTTTGCAAGGATTAAGAAAATGTTTGAGTGAAGAAATATTATTTACCAATTTCAGTTTAGAAAGGAGTTCAACTATGAAAGTGAAAGTGTGTAAGATGTAAGGTAGAGAGCTGCGCAAATGACAAAATAAAATTGTCATCTTGTTTAGGGCACAAAATCTTAGTAGGCTCTATGTATCATATTATATGCATACGTAAATGGTAAATAATAATATTATGTGTCAATTTGGGATATTTTGGGGGGAACTAGAAAAAAAGTGTTAAAATAGGTTCACTCCTGCACTTTTCATGTGTGTGTATCAGTGTCTAAATCTGATTTACCAGTTTCCATACCAAAAAGTATTCAAAATGGTTGTGTGAAAAAAATCCACACAGCAGTATCATCTTTATCTCAATTTCTTCCCTATGATGATGATGCTGGGAAGGTTTCCTTTTCCCATTTCATTCCGTCTGCCACTATCTCGCCCTCCTTTACTAACAACGATATGTGACTTTACTTTCACTATATTTTCTTTTTTGCTTTGAAACCAGTACAGCTCATTCCAAGGAACCATGCAAGCATGTCCCACGCCTCCTTTTCAACTTTGCTTTCCCTCCTCACAAGAATGAATTAAATGAATGCAAAGAAAGAAATTGAATTACTGTATTCATGAATTTCAATCTTCTCTCAGTGCTTGTGTGTGAGTTTACCACGCCATCACTACTTTCATCGTCAACAGCTATTTCTCCTGACTCCGTACTCATTCTATTAGACACTATCTAATGTTATTTTAAAAGGAAGAGACTTTAGCTTTCCGCTTTTGCAAACATGCAAGAGCATTTAAAACATCGTCAGACGGTTTCAGCACCGTACAAGGTTTCCGGCATCCACCGACACTAGAAAGGTTTACGTTTTGCATTTTGAAAAGTTTTCATAATATTCATAAATATATGTAAAATGCTAAATTATTCATACTTAGGGCCTTTGAAAAAGGCCCTAAGAGTACATTATATACTATGTGAAACAAAATATTAACAAAAGTGAGAAATCACACGCGACATTCAAGATATGAATATAAAAGATATACCAGAATATTTTGAGTTTAATCACAGGTATTTCACCACAACATATTTGTTCTACATTTAGATCTTGTGCAAATAAACTCATATTTCGTGAATGAATAAAAGTAGACAAAAGCAGACGTGGCGTGCATCTTACAAAAATACTTTTGAGACTACAGGCAGAAAAGTTTTCAACAACTTTTATGTAACAGCCACACGCACTTTTTGTATAATGAAAATGAAAGTCACTATCTAAAATTGCATGGCTTTTTGGAAAGTGAGCCGCAGATATTAAGATGGCATATGGTATAACTTGCTTACGCACTGAAATGATATAAAAAACGAGCAGAACGCCCGAAAACTAAAGTTTTCGATAACTACCTAACGCTAAAATCGGACCCCTTCCCCTACGTTACAC